>OY757018.1:17201884-17501884 GCA_963580285.1 Lucinisca nassula
CTTTGAAAGGGGACCACCTAAGGATCATTCCTGTGAAGTTTGGTCAAAATCCGCTCAATGGTTTAGGAGGAGATGTCGTTTGAAGAAATTGTTT
Source organism: Lucinisca nassula (assembly GCA_963580285.1). NCBI lineage: Eukaryota > Metazoa > Mollusca > Bivalvia > Lucinida > Lucinidae > Lucinisca > Lucinisca nassula. The sequence continues at coordinate 17,201,979 of OY757018.1, forward strand.
ACGCACGCACGCACGCACGGACGGACGCACGACGGACGACGGACAAAAAGTGATCCCAAAAGCTCACCTCGTCACTACGTGACGGTGAGCTAAAAAAAAAGAGATCAGATCCTAAATGGCTGAGAAAAAGTGGAGGTAGCTCGAAAACCCTTTGTCCCATGTCACACAAATTCGAACCTGGCGTAGACTGTATGCCCCTCCTGGTTATCTGCAAGTTTGATGAAGATCAAATCAGAAATGGCGGAGGAAAGTAGGAGACTTCGTTTTCCATTGTAAGTCTTTGGAAAATTTTCCCAAACTCTAGGGACTGTACCTGCGCAACCGAATGTCAGATTCAGGACAAATTCGAACTGGACTGAGGTTATATGCTTATCCTTGTTTACTGAAAGTTTACAAAAGATTAGATCAAAAACAGCTGAGAAGAAGTGGAGACACCATTTTTCATGCTCAAGGGCAGGTAACTCCAAAGCTATTTGTCTTGTGCATATGTCTGTACATATGCTCTGAACCGTTTGTAATGGTTCTTAATGTCTGGACTGCTTGACTTTCGAGCACGCATGTACAGGCATTCATGTTTTCTTAACAAGCGATTGATCGTAGTGTCTATCCATGATAACCCATTTTTTGTAAACGTGACAGCCCCAGGGGGGTACTCAGATATTTGCCTGTTACATAGGCAAGGACTATTATTTTGGTTTTGAAATTTTAAAATTTAATATTTTTGGGGGGTTCTAGGTAAAATGTACTATTTTTTGGGGTATAGGCCATTTAGCAGGTATTTTTTCTGGGTCACTTTGAAAACTTACTATTCTTTTGGGACTATCCAGTTGATTAAATGTTGAGTCAACCTCTAATGCCTACTGAGAAAAAGAGATTTGGAGTGAGTGATGACTATCAAAGAAGACTGACTTCTTTTGACTAAGTGACTGCATGAAAAAAAAATCCCATTACCAGCAATCAAACATTTTATGACATTGTTCAAAAAGCATGTCAATCAATCAGTCAAGTGTCATCCTAAAATCATATCACTTATAAGCACTTAAGTTAATATAGATGAGCTTATGTTTAGTTGCTTTCGTTGCGGTTGCAAGAAATTTATCTGGCCTCATTGTTATTTGTTACCAGCAAATATATATATCAAATTGAATTAAGTGAATAACTATATGGAAATGATGCTGTGAGTGATTAAACTTACTGAAATAAAGTAAATTGTGTAAATAACAAGTTTCTTACTCACCATAAAGTTTTCCCTTTCACATTTATTTCAAAGACATAAGTGTCATCCACAATACTTTCCTCATCTTGTAGGAGGCGTCCCCTGTACAACAGAAGGAAGTCGCCCTGCTGTCGTTCAAATGTTGTGAACACACCTCTGCCTGTAAAGTTATACCAGACTGTAAATTGTAATGTAAGCACAATAGTTATGTGAGACTATCAAAATTGGGAAAAATACTAACCTTTTAAATGGCAAATAATCTCAGTTATTCTGGTATGTATTAGGAGTGAGACAATTAACCGGTTAATAGTTATCTATAGGTTTTTCCACAAAACTCGATTTCAAAAACTCAAAATTGGTAATCGAAACCAAATTCGCAATACATAATAATACAAAATTACCTGCTAAAAATCATACAACAGTTGTAATTCCAAGCACAGACATATCTGTGTACAATTGTTAGCAAAACTGGTCAACTACATGGTCAACAGATGGGTAATATTTGCACACACTTATCCTTATACTTAAATTCTTAAAATTTTATGTATTCAATATGCTCAAGCAGATTAGAGGAACCTGTGCAGCAAACAATAAGTTACTAGAATTTGTTTTCTAGATGAAAACAGATGTCTCCCTCTTTGCTGCTTTACCTTTGTGTGAACTTCCATGAAAATATCTTTAAACTGTTTTCAAGTAACAAAATGGACACGAAAAGGTGACAAAGGGGCAGATGGACAGACTAAGGGAAAAACAATATAATGCACTTTAACAGCGTTAGAGTTTAAAAAAAGTCTAATTAAGTTCAAAATACAAAAATAATTAAAAAAAAGATTTCAGGATTATGAAAAAAAACATCCACATCTTTAGACCTATATTAAAACACGTGTAAGGTTTCAGATGGATCAGGCTGAAACTTGAAGAGGAGTTACCCTCACAAGTACCTACTCCATATGCTCTTTAACAGTGTATGCTGGAAAAAAAGTCTATAATAAGTTAAAAATTTAAAGCGAAAATAAGTGAAACAAATAATTTCAGGACTATGAAAAAACCACATGCACATCTTCAGACCTGTATTAAACCATGTGTAAAGTTTCAAAAGGATCAGCCTGAAACTGTAAGAGGATTACGCTCACAAGGTACCTACTCCTACTCCATATCCACTTCAACAGTGTTAAACGTAAAAAAAAAAATCTTAGTTAAAAAAGTGAAAAAGGTGAAAAAATAATTTCAGGATTATGAAAAAAACACATGCACATCTTCAGACCTACATTAAAATGTGTATATAGTTTCAAAGGGATCGTCCTAAAACTGTAAGACGAGCTGTGCTCACAAGGTACCTACTCCATATCCACTTCAACAGTGTTCTTGGCCTAAAAAAAGTTAAAAATGAGAAAAAAGTGAAACAAATAATTTCAGGATTATGAAAAAACACATGCACATCTTCAGACCTATATTAAAATGTGTATACAGTTTCAAAACGATTGGCCTTAAACTGTAAGAGGAGTTGCGCTCACAAGGTACCTACTCCATATCCACTTCAACAGTGTTAGACGAAAAAAATGTTAAAAATGCGAAAAAAGTGATACAATTAATTTCAGGGTTATGAAAAAACCATATATGCACATCTTCAGACCTATATGTATATAGTTTCAAAAGGATCAGCCTAAAACTGTAACAGCAGTAGTGCTCACAAGGTATCTACTCCATATCCACTACAATTGTGTTAGATGTAAAAAAAAGAGTCTAAGTTAAAAATGCAAAAAAAAGTGAAAAAAAAAATAATTTCAGGATTATGAAAAGACCACATGCATATTTCAGACCTATATTAAAATGTGTATATAGTTTCAAAAGGATCGGCCTAAAACTGTAAGAGGAGTTGCGCTCACAAGGTCACAAGGTAGAAATGGCTATTTTTCAATGATCTAAGGGCAATAACTCCAAAGTGGACAAAGCCAGAGTTACAGTTCTTGAGTTCTGCACATCGTCTCATTAAGGTTCACATTTGTGTGAAGTTTCTTGAAAATATGTCGAATGGTTTTCAAGTTACAGAGCAAACAAGAAAACGTGATGGACAGACGAACAGATGGACAGACAGACAGACTCAGGGAAAACAATATGTCCCCCCTTGGGGGAGACATAATTATCTTGCAAGTTAATTTGAATAATTTCAAATGAAATGGAGACCAAATAATCAATCATTCAGTTTTAGAGCCCCCGTCACCACTGTTTGGCCATACACGTCGTAAGAGGCACCTAAAATGACCAAAACAAATAGAATGTCATGCAACTCGAAATTTCGGCAGGTGGAAGGTTTTAGTTCCATTTCTAATATTTTTATCTCAATGTTAATCAGGGGTGAAACCATTCATTGAAATGTATCAAATCGTGATACTTTTGCTGATGATATGCGTATCGTATCGTGGGGCTAATAATGCGATACCCAAAGATACACCAGAAAGGACAATTGCCAAAGAAAATGCCAGCTTTAACAGATTTCAGGACAATTTTCAAAACAAATTACAAAGATCTTAATTGTTACTGAGCTACATTGATCACTTCTATGACAAATATGGGCATCTTAAAAAGGCTTTGTTACAAAAGATTGAACTCTTAGAAGGTTTTGAGCCAGTTTGAAAATTTTCAAAAGCTGTGATTTAAGCAAGAAAGTAGTATCGTGATATGTATCGTATCGTGAGGCAAGTATTGTGATACGTATTGTATCGCGGGGTGACTGTATCATTACAGCCCTAATGTTAATTAGAGGTGGTTGGTGAACTGAAATGTTCACTCTTGTCAGTCCCCATATAACCTATAATCCGTTAATGGTACTTTAAACCCAATTCAATTCAAATCAGTTTTAGATACATGTAGGCCAATAATCAATTTCAAAATTTCCAAATCGTCCCACCCCTAGTTTGTAAACATTTAATCACAATTACAGTATATCAGCAACACAACACTACAACTTATTTTCTTTTTTAATGACAGATTCAATCTGTCATCTCTAGCTATTATGCAGGTTTTAAAGTACTTCCGGCTTTCTTCTGGCTTTCTTCCGGCTTTGACCGCCATAGAAATATGAGTCCGCACAAAATATGGTCCGGTTTGGCGCAATAATCAAAATTGTACAAGCGTATTAGTTATCCTATAGGCGCAAAACAAACGTTTGAAGCAGACGACTTGACGATTGTATCTTACCTTTCAGAGAATCGATTCAGCATTTCATATGAATCAGCTGCATCATGTGATGGGTTTGGCAAATATACCCAGATTAATGCGGCGTCTGCTCAGCCGACTGCTAAGGTTTTACACTGTTTTCTAACAGTGATGTCAATATTTAATCCATAAAGACCAGCCTGCTTAAAGGGGTTTCTGACTTTCGAGGTCAAGTCTAGTCAAGTCTAGGTCAGCTACAACATAGGTGTATATTAGACTTTGTGTGGAGAAATTGGAAAGAAAGGCTGTCCCTTTCAACCCTGAATATGGTACAGATACTTATGCAAACAGTGTAGGTCCAGTGATATAATTCTAGATGCCATATTTAGCAGAATGGATGAGCCCAACTTCAGTGATGGAAGAGTGCACTCCAGAAACTCAAGACAGTGAATAAATCAAAACACTGACAACATTCATGCCGATTGTCTCTGAAGGCAAGCTGGTCATGAACGGGGACTTGGACTGATTCGTTTAAATTTAAAATGTTAGTATAAGCGTTATTGTGTGGCGAACTATTGCATGTAGTTAGCGAACACAGCGTAGTATCATTAAGAATATTCGGAATAGAGGTGTCCACAACTGACCGGACAAAAACTGTTACTTATGGACAGTAGCATTGTTAAAACTTAAATTTTAATGATTGCCATTGATTGGTTTTGATAACGTAAATAGTTTCTTTCAAAAATTTGAAACATCGAATGGCGTTTCATAATAGCACCGGTCTATAGACATCTGCAAACATATCATATATTGGAATTTGCAGAACTACCTTTCTAAATTTTAAGATCTTTTTAGAAAGGTTTTCTGTAAGTTTTCACAGGGTTATGATTTTCTCATAGAATCTGACATTTCAGTGCCTTTGGCGCTTTGATCCTTTATTGCACTGACAAAAATTGAATTTGGTTTGGAGTTCTGAATTAGGAAGCAAGGGCCAGAAACTGGGGAAACAAAGACTGGGAATATAACCCAATATCAGCTACAAAACTGAATGAACATGCAAATTCAGAGAATTCTTATCCCCAACTTTTTCTAGATTTTTCTAATAAGGCAGGCTCTTACATTTATAAAAAAGTCAAAATAAAAACTATGCAAAAATAGGGTCCTACCCCGCAAAAAGCAAGCAAAATTTTAACCCTTGTCCTGCTAATCCCGGATATGCCTTATCTTTGAAACAATGTAGATCCAGATCAGATGGCTTCTGACAAAGCCATCTGATCAGGATCTACATTGTTTGCCATTCAGATTGTGAATGTGTTGCAATAATTTGCATCAAGCAATCTGATTGGTTGATAATCGGTAGTGGGTGTGGCATATATGAATATTCAGCAGAACAAGGGTTAAGATCAAGCTATATATAACTTTGAATTGTTTCCAATGATTCATGTTTGTATGCAACACAAAGTTGGCTTTCAATTATTTGTTATACTAATTTATTTCTAATCACATTAAGTAAAGCAAGAAAGGCTAAAAATCCACAAAGAAGCAAATTTTCCCTTGCTGCCACTAACTACACCCAAATTCAATCATAGCATTCCTGTTATAAGCAGAGGTCTACCTTATTTTCTACATTTAGGAACAGTGAGCCTGCCCAGCATGTGATTATACAAAAAAAACAATCCCAGCCTTATCTCCATAGGATACCTCAAATAAAACTAGTTGTTTGTTTGTTTGTTTTGGGGTTTTACGGCCCTTTCAACCCATTAGGATTATATAGAGCATGGTCAGTTAACCTAACCACACCTTTCCTGGACAGGCTTAGACCTAAGCGTTTAACCAGTAACTGACAACTGCCCTTCTTGAACTAGACAAAGTGCCCAGTGGGGCACGTATACCCCCGGCCAGTGCCATCGCCTGAGTTGAAAATGGCAATAGCAAAACGTTCTTTGCATATACAGGCCACATTCCATACAAGTAGTCATACTGGTTGTTGCTACCAAATTTTAAGTCTCTATGTGCAGTAGTTATTGAGAAATCTTTGACACAAAATAATAAAAATATACACTATTAAACAGCAAGAACTACAAAGGGAAATAACTCTAAAAGGCCTGACCCCTTGGCCCTTATTTTCTTTCCCACAATACAACTAGTCATACTGATCATGTTTGCAAAATTTCAAGTTTCTATGTACAGTAGTTATTGAGAAATCTTTGACACAAAATAAAAATATACACTATTAAACAGCAAGAACTACAAAGGGAAATAACTCTAAAAGGCCTGACCCCTTGGCCCTTATTTTCTTTCCCACAATACAAGTAGTCATACTGATCATGTGTGCAAAATTTCAAGTTTCTATGTGAAGCAGTTCCTGAGATATCTTTGACACAAAATAATTGTTTACGGACAGACAGACAGACGGAAAAGACAAAAACTATATACCCCCATTGCATACTTCGTATGCCGGGGGTATAATTATCCCACAGCTCCCATCAAAGACACCAAAGGGAAAGAAACACAAACATGAAACAAAGATAATGCAAAGATGGTCTGTGACGGAATACATGTTTTAAAGCATATAAGGAAACATCAACAGTCTTGACGCAGCCTCTGCCATTGGTTCACATGAAGATCAAGTCAAGTCAAGTCAAGCCAGGATTTTATATATTGTCATTTGTTTTACTCAATAACTCACAAAATACACATCTCAGTAGCAAATATAACAAAGGGGAATAACTCTAAAGAACCTGGCCCCACAGCCCCAATTTTCTTTCCCACAATACAACTAGTTATGCATGTTGTTTGTACCAAATTTCGAGTGTCTAGGTACAGTAGTTCCTGAGAAATCTTTGACACAAAATTTAAGGTAAGTCACAAAATACACATCTCAGTAGCAAATATAACAAAGGGGAATAACTCTAAAGAACCTGGCCCCACAGCCACAATTTTCTTTCCCACAATACAACTAGTTATGCATGTTGTTTGTACCAAATTTCAAGTTTCTAGGTATAGTAGTTCCTGAGAAATCTTTGACACAAAAAAACAAGAGGGCCATGATGGCCCTGGATCGCTCACCTGATCCATAGTGTAACAAGTGGGCCCCAGAGAGGGCCATTATTGGCCCCAGGGCTTTAATGTACATAATGTTGAGGGAGGTCTTAAAGGTGAAGCTTCATACCAAACATCAACAAAGGCTAAAATTTGAACAATCTTGTCAAAGGTCCACTAGATGAAGCTACACATCAAATATCAAAGACCTGGGCCTAGCGGTTTCAGAGAAGAAGATTTTTAAAGATTTTGCCTATATAAGCCTATGTAAAATCAAAGGGCCCCGGGACAGGGGCATTTTTTGCCCCAGCACTATAGTTTGAACAATCTTGGTAGGGGTCCACTAGATGAAGCTTCATACCAAATATCAAAGTTCTGGGCCTTGTGGTTTCAGAGAAGAAGATTTTTAAAGATTTTCCCTATATAAGCCTATGTAAAACCAAAGGGCCCCGTGGCAGGGGGGGATTTTTTGTCCCAGCACTATAATTTGAACAATCTTGGTAGGGGTCCACTAGACGAAGCTTCATACCAAATATCAAAGTCCTGGGCCTTGTGGTTTCAGAGAAGAAGATTTTTAAAGATTTTCCCTATATAAGCCTATGTAAAACCAAAGGGCCCCGGGGCAGGGGCATTTTTGGCCCCAGCACTAAAATTGGAACAATCTTGGTAGGGGTCCACTAGATGAAGCTTCATACCAAATATCAAAGTCCTGGGCCTTGTGGTTTTAGAGAAGAAAATTTTTAAAGATTTTCCCTATATAAGCCTATGTAAAACCAAAGGGCCCCGTGGCGGGGGCATTTTTGGCCCCAGCACTATAATTTGAACAATCTTGGTAGGGGTCCACTAGATGAAGCTTCATACCAAATATATAAGACCTGGGCCTTGTGGTTTCAGAGAAGAAGATTTTTAAAAATTTTCCCTATATAAGCCAATGTAAAAGCAAAGGGCCCCGTGGCGGGGGCATTTTTGTCCCAGCACTAAAATTTGAACAATCTTGGTAGGGGTCCACTAGATGAAGCTTCATACCAAATATCAAAGTCCTGGGCCTTGTGGTTTCAGAAAAGAAAATTTTTAAAGATTTTCCCTATATAAGCCCATGTAAAACCAAAGGGCCCCGTGGCGGGGGCATTTTTTGTCCCAGCACTAAAATTTGAACAATCTTGGTAGGGGTCCACTAGATGAAGCTTCATACCAAATATCAAAGACCTGGGCCTTGTGGTTTCAGAGAAGAAGATTTTTTAAGATTTTCCCTATATAAGCCTATGTAAAACCAAAGGGCCCCGGGGCGGGGGCATTTTTGGCCCCAGCACTGTAATTTGAACAATCTTGGTAGGGGTCAACTAGATGAAGCTTCATACCAAATATCAAAGACCTGGGCCTTGTGGTTTCAGAGAAGAAGATTTTTAAAGATTTTCCCTATATAAGCCAATGTAAAACCAAAGGGCCCCGTGGCGGGGGCATTTTTTGTCCCAGCACTATAATTTGAACAATCTTGGTAGGGGTCCACTAGATGAAGCTTCATACCAAATATCAAAGTCCTGGGCCTTGTGGTTTCAGAGTAGAAGATTTTTGAAGATTTTCCCTATATAAGCCTATGTAAAACCAAAGGGCCCTGGGGCGGGGGCATTTTTGGCCCCAGCACTATAATTTGAACAATCTTGGTAGGGGTCCACTAGATGAAGCTTCATACCAAATATCAAAGACCTGGGCCTTGTGGTTTCAGAGAAGAAGATTTTTAAAGATTTTCCCTATATAAGCCAATGTAAAACCAAAGGGCCCCGTGGCGGGGGCATTTTTCGTCCCAGCACTCAAATTTGAACAATCTTGGTAGGGGTCCACAAGATGAAGCTTCATACCAAATATCAAAGTCCTGGGCCTTGTGGTTTCAGAGAAGAAGATTTTTAAAGATTTTCCCTATATAAGCCTATGTAAAACCAAAGGGCCCCCGTGCGGGGGCATTTTTGGCCCCAGCACTATAATTTGAACAATCTTGGTAGGGGTCCACTAGATGAAGCTTCATACCAAATAACAAAGACCTGGGCCTTGTGGTTTCAGAGAAGAAGATTTTTTAAGTTTTTGGTGAAAAAAATCTGTTTTTGGCTCCTGTGACCTAGATGTGCAACGGACCGGAACCATTTGACCCATATTCAAACTTGACCGAGATATTGTCATGATGATCATTCTGAGCAAGTTTGATTAAGATTGGACCAAAATTGTGGCCCCTAGGGTGTTCACAAGGTTTTTATATGATTTGACCCGCTGACCTACTTTTTAACCCGATATGACCCATATTCGAACTGGACTGAAATATTGTCACAATGGTCATTCTGAGCAAGTTTCATGATAATTGGACCAAAACAGTGGCCTTCAGAGTGTTCACAAGGTTTTTCTATGATTTGACCTACTGACCTACTTTTTGACCGGACATGACCCATATTCGAACTTGACCAAGATATTGTCATGATGATCATTCTGAGCAAGTTTGATTATGATTGGACCAAAATTGTGGCCTCTAGGGTGTTCACAAGGTTTTTCTATGATTTGACCCGCTGACCTACTTTTTAAGCCGACATGATCCATATTCAAACTTCACTAAAATATTGTCACAATGATCATTCTGAGCAAGTTTGATGATGATTGGACCAAAACTGTGCCCTCTAGAGTGTTCACAAGGTTTTTCTATGATTTGACCTACTGACCTACTTTTTCACCCGACATGACCCATATTCGAACTTGACCGAGATATTGTCATGATTATCATTCTGAGCAAGTTTGATGATGATTGGACCAAAACTGTGGCCTCTAGTTTGTTCACAAGAAAAAGTTTACGCACGACGGACGACGGACGACGGACGACGCCGGACATCTTACGGTCACAAAAGCTCACCATGACCTTCGGTCAGGTGAGCTAAAAAGTTTACACACACACACAGAAAAGTTTACACACACACACACACACAGAAAAGACAAAAACTATATACCCCTTCGGCATACATAGTATGCCGGGGGTATAATCAGCAGAAGGAGAATGATCATAGAAAATATTTCAAAATCAATTTCCATGAAAGTATGCGACCAAGCCTGGTTTCGAACCCGCAACCTCTGGCTTCTCAGTCAGACACACTATGGACTGCGCTACGCGGTCCGGTCTAAAACTGGTTGTGGCAAAGAAACTGTTACTCTATTTATAGTAACAGTAGCCCTGCCTATAATGTGATCACTCCCAAAACCAATTTCATCTTTCCGCTTCACAAGAAGAATGCATACATAAAGTTTCCAGTTAACAACTGAAATAGAACTTGTGTGAATGAGCAAAAACTTTTTTTGTTATGTATACATGTAGTAGTAACAAAGCAATCACACATAAAACAAATTTGAACCGTCAATTCAATTGGAGTCCTGAAAGCATATATAAAATTTTGAGTTGATACCACTAATAGAACTTGAGTTATAAACTGCATTTCTATCTTAAGTAACAGTAGCTCTCACGCCTTACACAAATCGCAGCCTTCCTCTCCGTAGGCGGAAAACATGCATACAGTTTCACGTCAATACCTCAAACAGAACTAGAAAATTTTCTATATTTAGTAACAGTAGCTCCACCAACCATGGGATCAAGCCTCAAACCAATCCCAACCTTCCTCTCCATAGGAGAAACACATACATAAAGTTGCAAGTTGATACCTCAAGTAGAACTTGTTAAATGCCCTTTTGAGCACTGGATCTGATAATGCACTATTACTACAGGTATTCAGATTTTTCAGTACTTTAGTAAAGCCATGGAAGCTGTTGCTCATATTTTGCTAAAGTAAAGTGTGTTATCTCATTCTGGTACATGCAGGCACCTTTTTCTGAATCCCAACAAGAAATATAAAGTTTAAAATCAGCATAGCTAATTTCACTGAAATCAGTGGAAATCTTCCACTGACCGTTCCAAGGCGGCTCTTCTGTGGTGATTTATTTATGTTGTTGTTTGTTACTTACTGTGTGTATCACTTGTGTCTTTTAATTTTGGATGGCCATATGGCCATTTTGTGGGAAAGTAACTGTCCTTATAATGGCCTTCCTTTGTTTAGGTTTCCATTATGGTCTGGTCGCTTAATGTTTGTATTTCTTTCCCTTTGGTGTCTTTTATGGGTGGAGTAAGTTAATTGTATCAATTCCTGATCTGTGTTTTACTTCTACTTTCCAACTGCAGAGAACCTAAAGCTGCTTTCTTCGCTACGCACATTTTTACATTAATTGTGACCATTAAAATATATAGTTTTTTTTTTTTTTTTTACATTAAAATTTTATTCTGCTTGGGTGGTGGGGGGGATTTCAAACCTTTTGAGTGGGGACAGAAACATACTTTTTGGGAGGGGGAGTATTGGCCCCAAAAATGGTGATGTGGGTGCCCTGGGAACTGGTCACGTGTATACATTTGATTTCGGGAGTCTGCAACCAACTTTCTAAAGATACTGTCTGGAAATAAGGGTTTTGCAATAAACCAAAATCAATATGCTTCCTAATAATAGACCTATGATCTATAAGCTAGCTTATAATTGTCTAGAAATGAGTGTTCCAAATGCACAAACTTACAACTGGACTAAGCAAAAGTACTATGTTGCATAACCTGCATAAAACTGTTATTGATTGAAAATGGGCTTTTTACTTCAGAACTTCAGGCGATTTTCTACTATTCCTCAGGGGCCGAAAAAGGGCCCCATTCCCAACTGAAAATAGCCTTTATTTTTCCCAATTTAATTAAAAAATTCCCAAATTGATGAGAGAAAAAAAAAACAACACAAAGAAACATCTTCTGAGACACTGCATTGCTAACTGAAACTTCAAACAGTCATTTCTGAAACATCAGATCAGTAAACAGTCACAGAAGATAGATATGGTTGCTTGAATGAAGCAGTAATTCTTGTTCCCAAGTTCACTACCTTTGTCTTTAATTTCCCAAATTTAGTAATTTTCTTGCTATTTTTCCCCAATTTAAGTCAGGGGCCTTTTCCCAATATACCTGGATAAGCCCTGCTTCCTCATAATTTATTTATTATACTTCTTTGTTAAGTAAGAATTACTTTGAGCAAGCAACATGAACTGACTTACCAATGTAGTCATTAACAAATCGCATTTCAAATCCATCTGGATCTGTGCTGGATTTGAAGTACTCCTTTGCTTTATCCAAAGGCTTTATTCTTTTCTGTCTCATCACCAAATGCCTGAATAACATATATGCAACACTCTCATCTATCTTGCCTTTTTAATAATAGAACAATTTGCTTCAAGAACAGTTTGGTTTCGGTTTACATGTAAGATTATCATTCTGATGATCGTGAATAAATTTTGTGCTGGAAGCCTAGAACCCTGTAATCAAATCCATTTGTGACGATCACTTATTAAGAGTCCCTGATCGGTATAACAAGCCTCCTGTGCATAACACATAAATAAACTACATTTCACTAACAAAAAATATACAAACAAGAGGCCCATGGGCCACAATGCTCACCAGAGCTCATGGGGCCACTGCCCACTGGCAGCAATGTATTTTATTTAACCATGGAAGTCCTTTGCCCAAGGACGCTACAGATAAAATTTGGACCTAATCAGCCTAGTGGCTTCAAATTCTGATGTTCCTTGAATGTGTTGTTGCAGGACAACAGATGACAAATGACAATTTTCCATCTGTGGAAACCAATAGGCCAAAAACAACATTATTACAGGAACATTTCTATGAAAGTGTGACAAAATACAGTAAAATTCCTATATTAAGACCACCTTTTGGGATTGTTCATACTGGTCTTTAAAACCACAACTGAATAGTCCCAAAGGTGGTCTCTGATCAGAGGACACTATTATGTAGAAAACACAAAGAAAGAATAACTGCAGCCTATTAAATAAGCTTTTAAAAAACAGAATTACCGTATTGGCTCTAATTACCGCACCGTGCCCTTGGTTTTTTCAAAATCGTGTCAAAAATCATGGTGAAATATCTACCTAATTAGCACACACTTAATACGAAAAAATAGCTTCTGAGATGATGCATACTGATATTTAACAGGATGGAAAAGGATACTTAAGCATTGCCATCACTGTTGAAGAAATAATGGTAAGTTTTTTTATAGATTTACTGTGACAGCTCCAAGGGGAGGTTACTGTAAAGTGTGCGCTTAGGCATTTCCTTTTCATAAATAGCTTATAGGAGCATGTGCGGTAATTAAGACGAATACGGTAGTCTTAATAGCGGAATTTTACTGTATCTTGAAAGGCATTAAATTAAATGTCATTTTTCAATTTTCCCCATTGTAAGTCAGTGGAAACTTACCTGTAACTTGCCATAGTAAACAAACCAAAGAGCCAAATTCCATAAACCAGAGCTCAGGTGGACCCTGCCCAATGGCAGCCATGTATTATAACATGATATGATCCAAATCTACCAATTATAAATGTCCCAAACAAACCCCATACCCAAATGAGCACCCATGTGGACATTATCTGAAATATTAGGCATTTTATAGAGAGGGTGGGGCATGAACCCGATGGAGCCCTGGTTGGTGTCACTAAATGCTTCTTATCAAAAGGAACAGATACATATACGGTTTAGCAGTGGGGATATGTATGGTTCCTAAGATGTAAGGCCTTTTAAGATATGGAGGGATTCGGCATGGCAGATCCCAGAAAAGCACAAGATTGTTGTCACTGAATACGTCTTATCATAAGGGCCAAGAGTATATATATGGTTAAAGGGTGGGGATATGAATGGTTTCTGACCTATGGGGCCCTTTTATCAAGTGGCAGGGAGAAAAATGGCCCCTGGGGACCCCACAAGACGGCATGACTGAATGTGTCTAATAACAATGAACAAGAATATATGTATGTGATTATAGGATGGGTATTTGAATGGTTTCTGAGATATGGCCTATTATGAAGTGGAGTCTTATCATAAGGAACAAGAATATATATGGTTAAGGGGTGGGGATCTGACCGGTTTCTGAGATATATGGAAATAATAAAGTAAAGGGGTGGGGCATGGCACAAGGAACAAGAATATATATGGTTTAAGGGTGGGGCTCTGAACAGTTTCTCAGTTATATGGTCTTTTGTAAAGTCAAGGGGTGAAGCATGGCCCAGGCACGCCGGGGTGACCCTAGGTTGGTGTCACTAAATGTGACTTATCATAAGGAAAAAGAATATATATGGTTTAGGGGTGGGAATCTGTAAGATTTCTGGAATATTTGACCTCTTATGAAGTGGAGGGGGTTGGGCATGGCCCCTGCACATCCTGGGGGACCCCCAAGTTGGTGTTACTGAATGCAACTTATCATAAGCAGGGATTTTCCTAGTGCAAATTTGGGGCCGGTAATCGGCCCCTATTTTTCCCAATTTAGAGACAGATATTCCCAAATTTTACAAAAAATTTCCCAATTTCTGATCTTGTGCTACATTTTGATGAAAATTTCATGAAAATTGAACCAAAATTGACAAAGTTACAGCTGATTTAAATTCCCAACTTTAAATATTAGCGAGCTGTTTTTCCCAAACCCAACGGCCTCTGGACCCTGATTGTGAAGGGTAGGAATATCCCTGATAAGGAATGAGAATATATATGGTTTAAGGGTAGGGATCTTAATGGTTTCTAGGGTTGGGTATCGCCTTTGAAAAACGTATCGTGATATATCGCGATATAAGGGGGTATATCGCGATATGCATCACGATATATCGCAACTATTTACAAATTTGAAAAATATGAACTTCAATGTGTTGTTTGAACTTGTTTCTATCTACTTATTGAGTACTTGACAAATACTTGTACTATTAAACTGTAAATGAATGGCTAAAATCTATTAAACATACAAAAAGAACAGTGTTTGTCTTTTATTCTGCTTCCAATGAATAGAAATATGACAATGTCAGACAATCAGTGGTGCTGAAGTGACTACAGAAGATGACTCAGCTGACTAGAATTTGGCAATGAGTAATAAATTGAATATCAAATCTGACACAGGACTAGAAAGGTTGTAATGTGACTGGAGAAATATTGCAAAATTTTAAATATACAATACATTGACAATATGACTAGAGTTTCAAATTATATTGTGGCCACATGGCACAAGACTAGAAATGCTGTAAAGTGAGAGATAGATATTTGATGGTTCATAAACTGGCCTTAACCCCTCTCTTGCTGAATATTCAGTTTAGCCGCACCCATTTCTGACCTTGCACCAATCAGATTACTTGATTTAATTTATGTCTACAAATTCAAAAACTGAATGTCAAACAGTGTAGATCCTGATCAGATGGCTTCTTCAAAAGCCATCTGATCTGGATCTACACTGTTTGCAAAGATAAGGGTTGTCGTGAACAGCATGATAAGGGTTAAATGATCAAGCCAGAACAGATCAGATACATATTTGCCTGATATTAAGTATCTTTCTGTAGAAAAAGATTAAGCAAATGTTACCAAATTTACTTAATATTTTTCTTCAGAAAGATAAGAATATCTACATGTTTGGACTTAATGTTTGACCGCTGTTGTGTAACTATGTCACCTGCTGTTGAAAAAACTCTTTCGGATGGCACACTCGTTGCTGGGATACATAACAAGCTCTTTGCCATTCTAGCAAGCAGTGGATAGGAGTTCTGGTGGGTTTTCCACCAAGCCAGTGGATTCTGAGTTAAATTTAAAGTTGGTTCTTGTTTGTAGGCAGTCAACTGAATTTCAGCCTGCTCAATTGGGGCTTTAGCAGGTTCGTACTTTGTAACATAAACATCACCAAGGATATCTTGCAGCACACAAGGGTGACAAGATTCCTCCATCTTTAAGACTTTGGCTGAGCTAGGCAGAGAATCATTTCCACTGTGTGGTGTCACATCTGATGTGCTTGGTTCTTCAAGAGTAGGAAGACTTGGGAGGCTAGGAAGGGCTGGCAAAGATGTGGCAACAGACTGTGGCCCTGATTCACTGCCTGGTTCAGTCTTTATCTTTGGCACATTTATCTGTGTGAATTTAGCTGCTTCTGTTGCTAATGCCGAGTAAACCTCATGCCTTTTTTGATCTGACAGATAGGGCAAAGTCTTGAACCTTGGGTCAAGTGCTGTGGCCATGTTCAGGACATCTGACTGTTTTTCATATCGGGACTCAATGTCAGTTTTCATTATATTTTTCATCTCAGATATTGTACCATTGTCCTGATTATTGCCCAACATCGCTACTAGCTGGGAAATAATTGGCTTTACTACTGATATTGTAGGTTCACTTTCCGTGCACAGCATTGTTGTTATGTCTTTCATTGGTTTGAGGCATACAATCAGATCCTCAGCCAAGGAGATGTCTTCATCTGAGAGGGTGTTCAGATCCTTCTCCTTGACTGAGGAGATCTCTTTGCTGGTTAATGTTGAATACACAGCACACTGCATTTCAGTGAACCTAGCAATCATATCGTATGCACTATTCCACCTAGTGGCCACATCTATAATAAGTTTATGGTTGGGCAAATTAAGTAAGTCAGCCTTGCTTTGAAGCAGTTTGTTAGCAATTGCACTTCGGTGAAAGAAGGCGACAATCCTTCGCACCCTAGCAAGAAGATGGGAGACACGTTTAACTTTCAGAGACTTTTGAACAGCAAGATTTATGGTATGGGCTAAACAGGGTACATGTACAGCAGACTCTGTCAGTTGAACAGCTTTGGTTACATTCGCAGCGTTGTCAGTTACAACTGGTGGAAAACCAAGAGAAGTTGGAATACCCCATTCAACTACACAGTCTTTCAATACTTTGGAGAGAGCCTCAGCTGAAAAAGAACAAAAGCATTCTGTGGTCTGCCTGAAAAAGTATTAAACCGAATAAACAAACAATATGAGTCACCCCGTGGGAATTTTCAATAATGTGACATTCTGACCAACAGATCAGACTGCACATCTTACTAGGCTCATGCAAACAGCAAAGGCTCTGATCAGCCTGCGCATATGCTGATCTGAGCCTTCATGTGTTGCACATGTCATGATGTCACTTCATTGGAATTCCTACAAGGTGGCTCAGTTATAAACCCAGTTCAAATTGTCTCAAGGTTTGCATTGTTTGAAAAATTTACAGCAAACATGCAATTTACTCAAGATACTAAGAAAAAAACTATATAGCCAGCACAACTTCAAACTTTAGGACACTAAGGAGTAAGGACAGTAACTTTAACTTAGTCAAGATACCCAGATCAGTTTGCTGAGAGACTGAGTATTTATTTGGCCACAGTACTGAATACTACTAAGTCCTGAGTCACTCCTGACACACAATATTATTTGAGGACCTGAGGAGAGAGGATGAAACTCATGTAACATCAAACAACTTCGAAATCAGTTCAAATCACTTTATCTGCGGAAACATTTGGCCCAATATTCTGAGATAATCATAATACCTGTATGACTCTCATCCAGAGGTCTTGTTTGTAGAGTGTTACTAACTAATTCCCAGTTTTCGTTGACATAGGATGATGTTACAGTAACATAGGACTGAGTTGCTCGGGATGTCCAACCGTCACTTGTCAGAGCCACCTGAAATATATTTGTAAAATATTTGAGCCGACTCATGAGAAAAGGGCCCCTAGGGTTGTTCGATTTATGGTCCTTCAAATGACCATGCGCAGCCACCTAATAGGACCAGAAGCATGACCTTTTGCCTGAACCTTTCGCTAGGTCCATACTACCTGTGTGCGAACAGCAAAGGCTCTGGCAAGACTGCGTACCCGCAGGCTCACCTGAGCCTTTGCTGTTCGCCTATGTGATAAGTACCCTTTTTTCATGGGCTGGATCATTTGAGTTTCTCTATATTTTCCAGCTATCATAATGATCCTAAAAATTGGGACATGTGCTGTAATGATAATCCTTCTTAAATTCAAACAAGTTGATTGAACTGCAGTATTTTCTCGTGCACATCTTTCCCTGAAGTTTGGTGTATAAAGAAAACTGGGGTTTATGGGGGTAAACATTATTTTTTCTTATTTTTACTCCAAGACATAGGTTGTGGGTACTCGTTAGAACCGCCTCAATGAGGCGTTTTTAACGAGCACCCACAACCTATGTTTGACTCCAAGACATAGGTTGTGGGTAATCGTTAGAACTACCTCAATGAGGCGGTTCTAACAAGCACCCACAGCCTATGTTTGCAGGATAAATAAGAAAAATATCAAGGATTTTCACCAGAAAAAGTAGCCATTTTGGAGATGTAAAAATGCACTATGTCGCACAGGTTTGTTATCGTGATGGTTGTCTCCCTTGCAAAGACAGTGATAAAAGAACTTACAATCTGTGGCTGTGATCTTTGATTGTGGCTTTTCCTGACTCGAAGTTTGGACAGTGAACACATTGCTGACTGATACATTACCTGTTCTGAGAAGCCAGAGATTACGGGTTGTCGGGTTCGATACCTGGCATTGTTCAGACTTTCGTGGAAACTGATCATGAAATATTTTCTACAATCATTCTCCTCCTTCCGCTGATTCAAGAAGGGTAGTTGTCAGTTAATGGCGAAAGTATGTGCACTTAGTACTGGTTAACTGCTTGGGTCTTAGCTTGATCAGGAAAGGTGTTATTAGGTTAACTGACCGCGCTCGATATATATAATCCTAATGGTTTGAAAGGGCCATAAAACCCAAAAACAAACAAACAAACAAACATTACCTGTTCTGCACCCTTTAAAGACTCCTTCACTTCAAGTTTGACACTGTTGTACAGTTTTGGTATGATAACTTCAGAGAACTGTTTTCGTGATGGGGGCTGGTATCGTGGATCCAAGGCAGTCAGAACATCCCGGAAATAGGGGCTATCAACAACCCTGTAGGGCATGAGGTCATGTATGATCCATTTGGCTATTTTGTCTGTAATGTCTTTAGCTTTGGGGGAGGATGCAGCATATTTGGTGCGATTCTCAAACATGGAAGCAATAGTTGGTTGTGCCCGAGACGGTGTGTTTTCACATGGCTTCACTGTTGGCATAGGTGGAGATTTATATGACTGATTACTGACAGGAGTGACAGGACTCTGGTAACAGACTGACTTCGCCGAAATCTTCGGCTGAACTTGACCCACGTTTATCGAAGGATGATGCCGACGCAAGTGTGTAACTAGATTGGTCGTTCCACCGCCAGATGTTTTTGGTGTCATGTTGCAGTGGTGGCATACTGCTATACCCTCAACGATAGTCGAGTCCGACTTCCGTTTTTTCAGCCCAAAATGCCTCCACACGTCCGATTTCGCCTTTGTATTGTTGACGATCTCAAAGTCGTCCATTTTTGTTGATAGTGACGGTCAAGGTCAGCATCTCGTGGGCGCATGATGTGGCTAAAATTATCTGCCAATCGTTCGCGGAATACTCCAAGGTCAATGCCTTATTAATTAATTTTATTTACTATTTCCACAAATTCTCTTTATAAACAATTTGATTAACAAAATAGTTCATGAAAAAATCATTAAGATAATTAAATTGAAACTGAAAATGAAAGTAGCCAAAAATCCCGGAGAAGCTTCCGGAAAATACCGGACTTTACCGAGTGTACCGGTATGGTCAAAAACGTATCGCGATACGTACCGCGGGACTTTCGAACCGTGATTCACCGGTATACCGGTAATATCGCGCAACCCTAATGGTTTCTGAGATAAATGGCATTTTATGAAGTGGAGGGGGTGGGGCATGTCCCCGGCACATCCCAGGGGACCCATAGGTTGGTGTCACGTAATGGGTCTTATCATAAGGAACAAGAATATAATGGTTTAGGGGTGGGAATTGAATGGTTTCCGAGATAAATGGCCTTTTAGGAAATGGAGGGGTCGGGGCATGTCCCCGGCACATCCCGGGGGACCCCCAGGTTAGTGTCACTTAATGCATCTTATCATAAGGAACAAGAATATAATATTATATGGTTTAGGGGTGGGGATCTGTAAGGTTTCTGAAATATAAGGCATTTTATGAAGTGGAGGGGGTGGTGTCACTTAATGCATCTTATCATAAGGAACAAGAATATAATATTATATGGTTTAGGGGTGGGGATCTGTAAGGTTTCTGAAATATAAGGCATTTTATGAAGTGGAGGGGGTGGAGCTTGGCCCCAGCACAACCTGGGACCCCCAGATTGACATTAAAGCATTTGGCTAAGAGAAGTTTACACAATGAATATTTCTATGTATGTTTTGTCAAAATATCTGCAATGACTTGGTAGTAAATGCTATTTTTCAGTTTTCCACATTATAAGTCAATGGAAAAACTAAAAGGCTAAATTTCATAAACAAGAGGGCCATGATGGCCCTGGATCGCTCACCTGATCCATAGTGTATCAAGTGGGCCCCTGGGAGAGCCATTATTGGCCCCGGGCTATAATATGAATAATCTTGGTAGTGAAGCTTCATAAGCCCCCACCAATAGGGGCTTGAAGAAATATATGGACTGCATGATGTTTCCACGCAGAGCTGAATCCGGCCCGCACACTAGTACTGGTAAACCACTTAGAGGATCTAAGCCTGTCCAGGAACCGCAGTGCGAGGCAGACCGTCCATGCTACCAAACCCTACTGGTTTCATTGGGCGACAGGGCTTGAGATGTCATTTCATCTCAATGTCGGGTAAAAGTCCCACAAAATTGGAAGCAACGTCTCCAAAATGACCTTTACAGTGTTGACGGGGACGTTAAACCTCAAATCAAACAAAACACTTGGCAGTAAATGCCCTTTTTCAATTTTCCCCATTATAAGTCTATGGAAACTCTAAGATGCCATAGCAACCAAACTAAATAGATGATTTTCATAAACAAAAGGCCCATGGGCCACAACGCTCACCAGAGCTCAGGGGGCTGCTGCCCACTGGCAGCAATGTATTTTAATTAACCATGGAAGCCTTGTGCCCAAGGATGCTACAGATAAAATTTGGACCCAATCAGCTTAGTGGCTTCAGATTCTGATTTTGTTTGTTTGATTTGAGGTTTAACGTCCCCGTCAACACTGTAAAGGTCATTTTGGAGACGTTGCTTCCAATTTTGTGGGACTTTTACCTGACATTGAGATGAAATGACATCTGAAGCCCTGTCGCCCAATGAAACCAATAGGGTTAATTAGCATGGACGGTCCGCCTCGCACCGCGGTTCCTGGTCAGGCTTAGATCCTCTAAGCGGTTTACCAGTACTAGTGTGCGGGCCGGATCCAGCTCTGCGTGGAAGCATCATGCAGCCCATATATTTCTTCAAGCCCCTATGGGCGGGGGCTTTCAGATTCTGATATCGCTTGAATGTGTTGTTGCAGGACAACAGATGACAATTGACAATTTCCCATCTGTGGCAACAAATAGGCCAAAAAGAACATTACTATGAAAGTGTGAAAAAATATATGTCATTTTTTAATTTTCTCCATTATACAATGTAAGTCAATGGAAACACTTAACTTGCCATAGCAAACAAACCAAAGAGACAAATTTCATAAATCATCTTGGTCTGTTTCAAAAATAGCCAAGTTGGCTTGTGACAGGTTCAGTCTGGTCAACTTTTGGTCAGGCGTCAAAAGCCGTGGCATCCATCTGGCGGAAACCTTCGACATTCCTAATTCACTGTGTAGAATGTTCTCTACTCATTCACGGGAGATGCCAACAGTGTTAGCTAACTAAACTGATTCACAGTTAAATGCCTGTCATCCATCACGGCCCGGTGCACTTGGCTGATGGTTTCCTCAGTTGATGCCATTGTGGGTCGTCCACACCGGTCATCATCTTCAAGGCTGTCCTTGCCCATCTTAAAATTTGCTGCCCACCTTTTCACAGTTGCATACGAAGGAGGATCATCCCCTAATGTAGCAACCAAATTGGCATGAATGTCCTGTGGAGCTAACCCCTGTTTATGGAGGTACTTGATGACACCACAATGCCAGATTTTGTCCATTTTCTCAAAAATGTGCTAGTATCAATTTTCAAGGTCTGGAATTTCTACGTTATTGCAGTTAAACTTGAACTCATTTGAGTCAAATCAAGTAATAAAGGTTTGGATTTAATGAATACAAAATTTCATGGCTGTTCGATGCCTGCTTCTTGGTCAGGCTCAGAACTTTTCAGCCTACCCTCGTATATGTGATTATTGAATGGGGATTTGAATGGATTCTGAGATTTTTTTTTTTTTGGTTTGGTTTAATGGCCCTTTCAAGATTATTTCACTCATATCAAGCCGATCATTATTCAGGTGGGCGAAAATCGGAGTACCCAGAGAAAAGCTACCTGACCTTCCGTTCCAGAACTTGGCGTCTCACATGTGAAACGAGCGAGGCTCCAACCACAGCGGTGAGAGATCTAATGATGAGTCAGCGCTCCTAACCACTAGGCCTGTTAATGGTTTCTGAGATATCGCCTATTATGAAGGAGTCTTATCATAAGGAACAAGAATATATATGGTTAAGGGGTGGGGATCTGAACAGTTTCTGAGATATATGGATTTTAATGAAGTAAAGGGGTGAGGCATGGCCTGTGGCATCCCTGGGGACCCGCATGCTGGTGCCACTGATTGCATCTTATCATAAGGAACAAGAATATATATGGTTTACAGGTGGGGCTCTGAACAGTTTCTCAAATATATGGTCTTTTGTGAAGTCGAGGGGTGGAGCATGGCCCGGGCACACCCTGGTGACCCCTGGGTTGGTGTAACTGAATGTGTCTTATCATAAGGAACAAGAATATAATATATGGTGTAGGGGTAGGGATCTGTTAGGTTTCTGTAATACTTAGCCTTTTATCAAGTGGAGGGGGGGGGTTGGTTTTTTTATTGATTTGAGGTTTAACGTCCCCGTCATTACGGTCAACACTGTAAAGGTCATTTTGGAGACGTTGCTTCCAATTTTGTGGGACTTTTACCCAACATTGAGATGAAATGACATCTCAAGCCCTGCTGCCCAATGAAACCAATAGGGTTTATAAGCATGGACGGTCTGACACTTGCACGGCTTTGCCCGGGCAGGCTTAGATCCTCTAAGTGGTTTACCAGTACTCATGTGCGGGTCGGTTTCAGCTCTGCTTGGAAGCATCATGCAGCCCATCTATTTCTTCAACCCCCGAGGGGAGGGGGCCAGGAGGGGGTTGGGCATGGCCTTGGCACATCCAGGGGGATTCCCAAGTTAGTGTCCCTGAATGCAACTTATCATAAGGAATGAGAATATATAATATGGTTTAGAGGTGGGGATCTCAATGGTTTCTGAGATAAATGCCATTTTATGAAGTGGAGGGGCTGGGCATGTCCCCGGCACATCCCAGGGGACCCACAGGTTGGTGTCACATATTGCGTCTTACCATAAGGAACAAGAATATATATGATTTAGGGGTGGGGATCTGAATGGTTTCTGAGATAAATGGCCTTTTATGAAGTGGAGGGGTCGGGGCATGTCCTCGGCACATCGTGGGGGACCCCAGGTTGGTGTCACTTAATGCATCTTATCATAAAGAACAAGAATATATATGGTTAGGGGTGGGGATCTGAATGGTTTCTGAGATAAATGGCCTTTTATGAAATGGAGGGGTCGGGGCACATCCTGGGGGACCCCCAGGTTGGTGTCAATTAATGCATCTTATCATAAGGAACAAGAATATATATGGTTTCAGGGCATTTCCTGCCTTTTCAGCAGGGCCGAAATTCGGCCCCATTCCCAATGCAAAATAGCCTAAATTTTTTCCAAATTGCACCATATTTTTCCCCCGAAAAATGAAAAAATAAAAGCCACAAAAGGAACAGAGAAAATAATACTTAACATCAGAGGTTAACACTGGCTAGTCCAGATGAAATTCACCATAGTGAAGCTACAGCTGTATTGCACTCAGCTTCACTATCAAATTAATAGACTATCATGAGCAAAATTCATCATCCTGGCATTTCTCTTATGAAATTGTATTCCCAATTTTTGTATCTTGTCGGTAATTTTTCCCAATTTTGCCCAGGGGCCTTTTCCCAAAATACCTGGATAAAGTCCTGGGTTTAGGGGTGGGCATCTGTAAATTTTTCAGAGGTATAGGGCATTTTATGAAATGGAGGGGGTGGGGAATGGCCCGGGCACAACCTAGGGGACCCCCAGGTTGACATAAAAGCATATGGCTAAGAGAAGTTTTCTATGTAAGTTTTGTCAAAATATCTGCAATGACTTGGCAGTAAATGCCATTTTTCAGTTTTCCACATTATAAGCCAATGGAAACTCTAAGTTGCCATAGCAACAAAACTAAAAGGTCAAATTTCATAGAAAAACACAAAACCTGTTAAGGCAAATCATGACAACCAATAAAAACGAGCAGTAGTCCTAAAATCATATGGCAGATAGTAGATTGCCTATGGAACATTTCTATAAACTTTTGTCAAACTATCTGCAATGACTTGGCAGTAAATGCCATTTTTCAATTTTCCCCACATAAGTCTATGGAAACTCTAAGTTGCCATAGCAACCAAACTGAAGAGCTGATTTTCATAAAAAAACATAAACTTTCAGTCCCCCAGCCTAAGGATGATACAGATAAAATTTGGACCCAATCGGCTCAGTGGCTTCAGAGGAGAGGTTTAAAAGTGTTGACGCCAGACGACGACGACGGACAAGTGCCTAGCCTATAAGCTCCCACGGCGCCGAAGTGGTGAGCTAAAAAGAAGACATTTTCAAAACTATATTGTCCATCTTTACATATCAATTTGCATCATTACGCATCATTACTGTTTTAGGCAGACCCGGGCCAGCAGTATCTGACAGAAACAAGTCCGACTTTGCAGCAAAGTAGCATACAAAATATTTAATGTCAAATCCAGAACACAGGTGCCCATTAATATCATGCAGGGTTCTCATATGCACTAGGATTTTAAAAGTTGGAGTCCAGGCCCCGAGGTTATAAAACTTTTTTCATGCTCAACTGAGTTGAGCATGAAATTTCTCTTGCTCACAAATTTTAAAATGCCAACAATTGTTGGCATTTTAAAATTTGTGAGCAGTTCAAACAACATTCTCTGCTATCTGAGAAAGAAAAATCGCTCATCTTCTTAGTATTTTAAAGTTTCATGCTCTGCTGAGTTGAGCATGAAAAAAGTTTTATAACCTGCGGGCCAGGACTCCCACCTGGTAAAAAGTAGGAGTCACCAGCTGAACAGTAGGAGTCCCCAACCAAAAGGTAGGAGTCCCAGGGCTGAATCCTTGAGTCTACAGCCCCTAGTATGGTGTAAGACAGGTTTATTTTATATGATTTTAAGCCGTTTGATCAATCTGAGGCTAAACAAATAAGGAGAAGTGACTTCTCCCCTGCTATGACAAGATCAGCCTCAATGTGGCTGTGCCAAATACAGGTATCACCAGGGATTTTCCTACCAATCTGAAACCGGGACCAGGGGCCATTAAATTTGGGAAAAATAGCACTTTGTTTGGCAAATTTGGGAATAAAAATAGCGCGCAGATTGACAAATTGGGAAATTTGATGGGCTACTGAGTGCCTTTCCTTTTAGAAGGGAATTTTTCATGTCTGTGTGGGCTTTGAACTCCGCTGCAGTCTCGGCATTCACCTCAGAAGATGGAAGTCTATTGCACTGAGGAATAGTTCTAGGGAAGAAAGAACTTTTTCAGAGATAAATCGTGGCCACAAACAGACTGACTTGATCATCATGGATTTCGCCAAGGCCTTTGACAAGGTACCTCACAGAAGGCTACTGTACAAATTGGACTACTATGGGATAAGAGGATCCACACATAGTTGGATTAGCTCATGGCTCTCTGGGCACTCTCAACAAATTGTACTTGATGGCCGAGGGTCTGATCCAGTCCCTGTTCTATCTGGTGTCCCACAAGATTCAGTCCTTGGACCGGTACTCTTTTTGTATTCCTCAATGATCTCCCATATAATATCAGGTCATCTGTCCGTTTGTTTGCTGATGATTGTGTCCTGTATAGGGACATATATTCTCCTTCTGACTGTCGCATTTGACAAGATGACCTGGATCGACTTGCACAATGGGAAGCAGATTGGCAGATGAAGTTCAATGTAGCCAAATGCCATTCAATGAGGGTGTCACGACACCTTTAGGACAAGCAAATTAAGTATGAATGCACACTTCACCAGCAAACTTTGGAGCAGATTCATTCCGCCAAATATCTTGGTATCACCATCACTGACCATCTCGATTGGGGTCAACATATCTCTGAAATAACATCTAAAGCAACTAGGACCTTAGGATTCCTTAGACATAATCTGGCTTTTGCACCTCGGCAGACAAAGGATGTTGCATATAAAACAATGGTTCGCCCTCAACTTACATGTAAATATGCATCACCCATTTGGCATCTATATGTTAAAACTCAGATTCAGCAGGTGGAGAGGGTGCAGAGCGGGACAGCTGCTTGATGGACCTGAAGACGATGGTGAAATAGAAGTAGCCAGTATGAGATTGAGACTCAGAGGTAGGCGTTTTAGGATACCTCTATGTTCGGATTGTAAATAGTTTTAAGGGCTCATCCAGAGATGTTTTTTTGTGCAAAATTCTAAATTTAGCCACCCACTTAACTGAGGTAATGGCCAAATATGACCGACTCAGTATGTGAAGATAGATAGATAACATCCCCATCAACACGATTAACGTAATAATGAAAACAGTTATATCACTTCACTATTTGTGCAGAAAGAACAACTGATTACTTAGTGATAAGTAAATAAAACATCATGTTAGCAAGTCTATGCAATAACGCCCCCTCTATACCAAACTTTATACAGTGAAAAATGGGTTTTCGAATCTTTCTTTCTTTCTTCCAATACTTACAGAAGGGTATCAAACTTATATATATATTTCTCGTATTTCTGATTCTATAACATAGACAATTAGATGGTTCTATTAAATGCAAAATCTGTGTTTTGAGCAGAAGGAAAAATATGTCACATTTTTAAATATAAACAGTCATTTCCACAGCCATAAATCCCATTTTATTGCAAAGACCTTATGTGAGCTCGAATATCTTTCTCAAAAAGGTGGTAGCGCAGTTGCTCAAATATGTTCTATAAAAGGGTTATCCTTTGGAAGCAAGGAATACACCACAGAACTGAAAAGTATGGAGTGTACATGTTTTCTGGGCCAGACTAGCTAGTTTCGGTGACCCTCAAACCTGAAGTAGAAGCCATTAGTAGGTCGTCTAGCTGCACCAAAAGAGCTAGGGCAAGTTTTCTGGTGTGCCCAATACCCCCATCAATCCCTTTACATACCAAAACAAACATAACCTCAATCAATAGGGCTTGAAAAAAGGCGAAATGACCCAAGGGCGAAACGATTCACGGGCGAAACGACCCGAGATCCTGATAATCGCTCCGACAAGTCTGTTGAGGACAAGGCGAAACATTTAATTGAGTAAAATTTAATCCCATTAATTTCCACGGATATATATTATCTTTCAGGTTTTGGGCCTAAAACTTACAGGTAAAAGTGTTGATTCTGCATTCAACAACTTACGATAACCTGTTGGAAGAACCCTTGACATTGGCGGATTCGGCCGGGCCATAACCATTGCAATAAATAAATTTAAATTGCAGACACTTTATTCGCCGAAAAAATCCGTCTTCCTGTCTGCTCGTTAAACATATCTACTAAATTACTGACCTGCTTCTCGCTGTTAGGCCATCGCCGCCATTTTGGTACGAGAATACCCGGATGTTAAATCTGTGACGTCATCAACAAGTTCTTGTAGCGCGAAAGTGTAAAATTGTACTCACACTAGGTGTGTGAAATCACCACGTCGAAATCTGTGCGTTTTTTGTGCTTGTGGGGTACCTCAGGGTAAAACAGAATTATGGGCCTTTGAAGTTCAAAAACTTGTTTAATGACGTTTTTCTCTGTGGGGTACAAAAAAATACCCCACAATTCTTCCGTACCCCACATGTCATTTTGGTACCCACAAGTACCCCATATACCTCTTAATGTGAGTACACACACACACACACGCACACACCTCAAAGCAAACAAACAAAACACACACACACACACACACACACACACACACACACACACACACACCTGCTGCAAGAAAAGTAGGTCTTACTCAACTGAATGCCAATATTAACTGGATGTCACGGTACAGATGAATGGAATATTCGCTTTTTTATTTAAAGCATTACAGCTGCGTGTATTTTTACACAGAAAATATGCATGACTAGAAATGTGTCAGAATGACACGGATGCCCACGCCCAGGGGTCAGCAGCACCGGAAACAAGCATTTTGCAAAAAGATGCAGTTGAAAGAGGGCCATAACTGTCATAATAATCGGCATATTGTAAGTTAAATCATACTTGAAACTAGATTTCATGATTGGGTATAAAATATGATTTACTATCTAACAATGATTTCAAAAGATATCAAACACAAATTACTTCTATGTGTAATAACCTTAAAGTCAAACTCGCTCGACGTATTATCATACACAAAATTTGTGTGAAATTAATGTAAAATCCATCGATAAATATAGATGCTATAGCGAAGAGAAAGGTTTTCTGAAAATAGTCACAGTGACCTTGACCTTGAGCCCCAGACCCTGAAAGTCGAACCTGCTTGAGATGTCCTCATACCTAAGATTTGTGTCAAGTTAAATTGAAATCCATCAATAAACGCAGGCACTAGCGTGATGACAAACAGTTTCTAAAAATAGCCACAGTGACCTTGACCTTGAGCCCAGGACTCCGGAAGTCAAACCCATTCGAGATATCATCATACCAAACATTTGTGTGAAGTTATCTTAAAATCCATCAATAAATGTAGGCCCTAGAGCAATGACACAGTTTTTTCTAAAAAAGCCACAGAGACCTTGGCCTTCATCTTCAGACCGTGAAAGTCGAACTTTTAATTGCGCACCTCTTGTGGCTGATCTGTTCTTGTATTGTTATGAAAGAGACTTCATTTTGTCGCTTTCCATTGATAACCAATCTGAAATTATTGAAGCTTTTAGCTCTACTTCTAGATATCTAGATGATTTATTAAATATTGATAATACCTATTTTGATGGTTTGATCAGTTAGATTTACCCCCTAGAACTTCAGTTAAATAAAGCAAATTCTTCTGATACCGAGGCCCCGTTTTTGGATTTACATCTATCTATTGTAGATGGATTTGTTTCAGGCAAAATTTATGATAAACGCGATGACTTTGATTTTGAGATTGTAAATGTTCCTTTTTTGGATGGTGATGTTCCTCGTGCGCCAAGGATGGCGTTTATATTTCGCAATTAATTCGATTTGCTAGAGTGTGTAGTCATGTAACTGACTTCAACACTCGTAATAAGTTATTAACGGCTAAACTCCTTAATCAGGGTTATCGGTACCATAAACTACGCAAAGCCTTTTCAAAATTTTATAGACGCCATTCTGATTTAATTTCAAAATTCAATATTGGACTTAAATCTCTTCTGCAACAAGGTCTATCGGAACCCGAATTTTATGGTGACTTAGTATATAAATTCAGAAAAATATATAACCGCAATGACTTCAGCACCCAATTTCGTAAAATCATTCTTCGATATAAAAAGATTGGGTACAACATGGATATTATACGACAGACTGCATGCATGGTAGTTAACCCAATCATGGTTGGCAACTTTGCTTCCCTCTTTAATTGCACGCCGGTGGGTCAGTCCTCAGATTCTATGACGGCTCCAACGTAAAGGCTTATTGAAAATTAGAGAGATAATGTTGGTTGGTGCCTGATGCTCTGTCTCTGGTCGGGCTCATCGGAGTCTAACTGTTGGTTTTCTTTTGCTCCAGCATTTCAGTGGTTTCTTGCTGTCGAGTCCTCACCGTTGTCTCACCTCTGTGGTTCTTTGATTTTTGTGTTCACGGAGATGCTGCACTGATGAGTTAGGAGGCCTTCATGCGGACTGAACAAATTATTTGTCTAAATCGCGACGGAAGTAAGGGCGAGGATTGTGGCCACGTAAAATCGATTTAAGCCCCCCAGTGGAAATCTTTCCACTGACCGTTCCAAGGCGGTTCTTCTGTGGCGATTTATTTATGTTGTTGTTTGTTACTTACTGTGTGACTGAACAAATTATTTGTCTAAATCGCGGCGGAAGTAAGGGCGAGGATTGTGGCCACGTAAAATCGATTTAACCCCCCCCCCCCCCCCCCCCCAAGTGGAAATCTTCCACTGACCGTTCCAAGGCGGGTCTTCTGTGGCGATTTATTTATGTTGTTGTTTGTTACTTACTGTGTGTATCACTTGTGTCTTTTGGTTTTGGATGGTCATATGACCATTTTGTGGGAAAGTAACTGTCCTTATGGCCTTCCTTTGTTTAGGTTTCCATTATGGTCTGGTCGCTTAATGTTTGTATTTCTTTCCCTTTGGTGTCTTTTATGGGTGGAGTAAGTTAATTGTATCAATTCCTGATCTTTGTTTTACTTCTACTTTGCCCAGATATCATCATATCCGGCATTTATGTGAAGCTATATTAATATCCATCAATAAATGAAGACGCTAGAGTGATGCCGAAAGTTTTCTAAAACCAGCCACAGTGACCTTGACCTTGAGCCCAGGACCCCGAAAGTCAAACTCGATCGAGGTATCATCATATTCCCGCATTTGTGTTAAGTTATATTAAAATCCATCAATAAATAAGGGAGCTAGAGAGATGACAAAACTTTTCTAAAAATAGCCACAGCGACCTTGACCTTGAACTCCAGACCCTGTAAGTCAAAACTCGCTCGAGATGTCATCATACTTAACAATTGTTTGAAGGTATATTAAAATCCATTAATAAATGTTGGCCCAAGAGCGATGACAAAGTTTTTTTTTTCTAAAAATAGCCACAGTGACCTTGACCTTGAGACCATAACCTTGAAAGTCAAATTGGCTCGAGCTATTATCATAAGCAATATATGTGTGAAGTTATATTAATATCCGTCCATAAAGGTAGGCACTAGCGCGATTAAAGAGTTTTTTTTTCTAAAAATAGCCACAGTGACATTGAACTTGAGGCCATGACCTTAAAACTAAAACTTGCTCGAGATATTATCATAAGCAACATTTGCGTGAAGTTGTATTGAAATCAATTAATAAATATAGGCGCTAGTGTAATGACAACGATTATTTTCTAACAATAGCCACAGTAACCTTGAACTTAAGGCCATGACCTTGAAAGTCGAACTCGCTCGAGATATTAGCATAAGCAACATCTATGTGAAGTTATATTAATATCCGTCCATAAATGTAGGAACTAGCGCGATCAAGTTTAAAAAAAAAAAAATAGCCACAGTGACCTTGATCTTGAGGCCATGACCTTTAAAGTCGAGATATTATAATAAGCAACATTTGTGTGAAGTTATATTTATATTCGTCCATAAATGTAGGCACTAGAGTGATGACAAAGTTTTTCTATAAATAGCCACAGTGACGTTGACCTTAAGACCAGTTACTCGAGATATTATCATAAACAATATTTGTGTGAAGTTGTATTAAAATCCGTCAATAAATGTAGGTGCTAGGGCAATGAAAATTGTACGTACGTATGGGACAAATGCTATATCGACCTTACAACTTCGTTATGCGAGGGGATAAAAAGGGTAATACCTCTCATAATAATTGGCGGATTTACCCGAAATCAAACTTGACCTGCATGTTATGATAATATATACCTGTGTATGAAATCTGACTTCAATCCACCAAGGTTTCCAAAAGACACAGCACGGAAACCATTTTCCAAGTAAAAATAAAGCTGAAAAAGGGCCATTTCTCTCATAATAATTGGCGGATTTTACCCGAAATCGAACTTGACCTATATTGTATGATTATATACCTTTGTATAAAATATGAATCCAATCCATCAAGGTTTTCAAAATATATCGCACGGAAACCATTTTTTTCATGTAAAAATTAGGTTGAAAAAGGGCCATAACTCTCATAATAACTAGCGGATATTACCTGTAATCGAACTTGACCTGTATTTTATAATTATATATCTGTGTATGAAATTTGAATCCGATCCACCAGTTTTTTTTTCTATTTTCTAAAGATATCGCACGGAAACAATTGTACGGGACGTACGGGCGTAGTGACGTACGTACGGACAGCGATGATGCCATATGCGCCCCCACCCCCCATTTTAAAATGGCGGGGCATAACATTTGGTGCTATGGTTTAGTGTTAGTTACTTAACTTTATTCGTATTAACATGTGTTCAAATACAAAATGTAGTTATAAAACGGTTGTGTGTAGCATAGGGGCTTGAATTATGAAAAAAAAAATGAAAAAAAAAAAAAATTTTTTTTTGGTACTATATTAGAGACAAGGGGGGAAACTTCGGCTCAATTTTTGGGGGGGTTACCTCATTTTACTCAGTGTTTCTTTTTCGCAAATGCAGTTTTCCCCTACTTATTATGATTTATACAAGTTAAATAATGGCCCCCGCCCATAGGGGCTTGAAGAAATATATGGGCTGCATGATGCTTCCACGCAGAGCTGAATCCGGCCCGCACACTAGTACTGGTGAACGGCTTAGAGGATCTAAGCCTGCCCAGGAACTGCGGTGCGAGGCGGACCGTCCATGCTAATAAAAACCCTACTGGTTACATTGGGCGACAGGGCTTGAGAAGTCATTTCACATCTCAATGTCGGGTAAAAGTCCCACAAAATTGGAAGCAACGTCTCCAAAATGACCTTTACAGTGTTGACGGGGACGTTAAACCTCAAATCAAACAAACAAACAAGTTAAATAAGTCCACTTTGCAAAAATAATCCGCCTCTGTCTGCCACTTGCAGGATACATGTTTTTCTCGCATGGATTAACTCAGTAAAGCAAAATTCGGCATAAACGTGTGACAAAAATTTTTAGGTTTTCATCAATCACAACCGAACTTGTGATATGGCGCGAACTTTTTTCGCCTTCACCCGTTGTCTTTCATTTAACTTTAGCTCTCTTTGCCAATTTGATCCAAAAAGATGTACTCGCTGCTCTAAATTTTGATTTTGCTTCTTTTGCTTCGCATTCAATGATCGGTATAGAAACCCGGGCGCTTGCCATAATCGTCGTGTTTAAAAAGCAGTACGTGCAGGACAGATATAATCCGGAACTTTGGAAACTACGTCCCGCAGTGATGTAGCTGTTGTTACTGTTAGAATGTGTGTGATAGCCTTGATTTCGTGTTTGATTTATTTTTTTTTCAATGTAACATATTCTGCTAGGACTACGTATACACGTATTACGCAGATAAGATAACTGGATGGTGTTTCTACGTATATTGGGCTGTGCTCTTGTAATTTTTGTATTGTATGGCTTTGCGATCAACTTCCAATAAGCCGCTGTAACTTTTTTGACACATGCGCAGAAAAGGACATAAAATGTTTACTGAAAAGCAGAAGACGGCCTTAGATATGACAAAAAAAACACAAGACACAACTGCCTTGTTTATATCCAGGCTGGGACGGGCTTAACCCACGTTATCGAGGAGATTGATAGAGTGCTCCGTATATTGTAGGGAAATGTTTGTCAGTTTCTTGCACAACGGGTATCGTATAAAATCTAAGTGTTTTTGGCAGAGTGCTAAAGAACGTGTGTACATGACGTCGTCCTCTTGTGTTAAACGCTCGCCCCCGGTACACGGCGACGGTTAGCTAAGCAAAAAAAAAAAATGCAGCAGTGTTAAGCCAAACGGTTCAGAATATAAGTTAAAAGAGATACGCCTAGAAATAACTTGAAATTGTTTTACAAATTTGGATTCATAGTGGTCGGAATGACCAACGACTTTAAGCGTGTGTTCTAATATTGTTACCTAAATAGCAATGGCTGTTTTGGTGCCAATAGGCCTGTAGGACTTTTCCTTCTTTTTTTTTCTTTGTGATAAGTGTTGAAACCAAGGAAAAGCGTTTCAATATGTATTTTGTCTAATGTTTGCTGTTCTCTCTCTCTCTCTCTCACTCTCTCTCTCTCTCTCTCTCTCTCTCTCTCTCTCTCTCTCTCTCTCTCAGATATTTGTAAGAAATTTGTAGAGGTCTTAAGATTAAGTAGAGGGGTATGGAAATACTGTGTACTATTCATTCCAGAGGTAGAAAGAACGGTGTACAGACCTAAACTGCACCAACCTGGCCCAAGGATTATAAGACGTTTTTTTCATGCTCAACTGATAGGGCATGATATTTATCCGGCTCATAAATAAAAAAATGTAATGTAAACACATAGAAAACAGTGTAGTTCATACTTCCCTGAGCGCATCGAGTCACATGATTTTCCGTGACGTCAAGTGACGTCATTCTAAACCATGGTTCTCTACGGGCGTAGGTGAGGTCAACGCTGTTCCTCTCTTTGTAGTAAAATGACGTGTAAATGTTTTTCAGTTTAAAAAGTTTGCCCTATTTTTCGCCCAGTGATGAGGGGCAAAGAATGTAATTATAAATCAATAAACTCAATTTTTCTGCTTTTCATGAATGTATGAACGACGGCGAGTCGCTGACAAAGTTTACATGAACCCCTTCGGGGTTCACTTACTTTGCACACAACCCACTGCGTTCGTACTATCATGAACAGCAGAAAAATAAATTTCATTTCTTAAGTGTTTGTTTTCTTTGCCTCATATTGCTGCCTCACTCTAGTGTTTATTAGTTATCTCATTATGTCAATCATTGCAAAACACCCACATTGAGCCGGGGGTAATTTTGTTTTCAAAACCGTCTTCTGTAGCATGTTTTGTTATCCGCGCGATTAGGGGAGCAGCTTCTCAGTTTCTCCTTAAATGTACATTTTTAACAGTCAGAATGACATGTCCTCATCAACTTTTAATGAAATGGACATTCAATTTGTCATCAAACTGCTGTCAAGTGTCAAAGAAAGCAGGTTATGAAATATACATGCACTGGTAGCACTTTACATGTAAACGGATGCTTTAGACACAAACTTTAGCGGCTCACTGGAAAAAATGATGACGATTTTCTTCAGGAGATATGAATTTTAAAATACTATAAACATTTTGTTATGATACTTTTGTGTGAATGTGCTTTATCGCTTATTAATTTCTGTATATTTGTGCAGTCTTTGCATTCACAACGCATTCTTTAAAGTTTTCGGACCCGCCCATCGGGGCTTAAAGAAATAGATGGGCTGCGTGACGCTTCCAAGCAGAGCTGAAACCGACCGCACGCGAGAACTGCTAAACCGCTCGGAGAATCTATGCCTGCCCAGGCAAAGCGGTGCGAGTCATACCGTTCATGCTTATAAACCCTTTTGGTTTCATTGTGCGACAGGGCTTGAGATGTCGATTCATCTCAATGTCGAGTAAAAGTCCCACAAAATGGATTCAACGTTTCCAAAATGACCTGTTGATGGGCACTTTAAACATCTAATCAAACAAATAAATTTTTTAAAGTGTTTGGGTGAGGAAAATAATTAATACTGCGGTCGTGGCTTCGGGCTCGTTTTCGGTGAATTAAAGTCTCATGCGCGATAAAACCCCACATGATACTTAACTAAACTGAAAACTTGCTTGAAAATTCCTTGTTTCGGCCTCAATCCCATCATACATTCTATTATTCAGTTCTTATCTAAGCTGGAAACGCTCCCCGCCCATCGGGGCATGAAGAAATGATGCTTCCACGCAGAGCTGAAACCGACCCGCACACGAGTACCGTTAATCCGCTTAGAGGATCTAAGTCTGCCTAGGCAAAGCGGTGCCAGTCGGCCCGTCCATGTTTATTAACCCTATTGGTTCATTGGGCGGCAGGGCTTGAGATGTCATTTCATCTTATGGTCGGGTAAAAGTCCCACAAAATTGGAAGCTACGTCTCCAAAATGACCTTTGCAGTGTTGATGGGGACGTTAAACCTCAAATCAAACAAACAAATCTAAGTAGGAAAATTGCCTGAACTGTTAGTATTTAAAAATAGCGACCATTACAAAGGGGGAGTTCCAGCCTATAGTAAATTTCCATAGGGTTCTGCCCATGCACAGATTTCCATGACATTGTGCATAATTACTGTTTGGTAAATGACTATTCATTATTTAGCTATTTCAATCTTATATCTGTTTTCGTTATAAATCTACAATGTTTTGTTTATGTTCACATCTGAAAGTAGGGGTACCCTCAAACTAGTGTATATATACATTCCAACTGTTGATGTTTTGGAGTTATTTTGTTCTCAGGCATCACTGTAGTCATCTGTGATTATCTTTGTATCACATTTAGCATTGTTTAGGCAAAGTTCGAAACACCATGCTCAATTTCATATGGAGCAGACCCCAGAATTCACAACCATAAAATCTTTTGGAGTATGTTTGACGTTTGATTTCACACTGTTGCAGTTCTTGTCACCCCGTCATTTTAATATGAAAATTGACCATATATATGTTGAACATTTTATCACACTTTCTTGAAAATCTAAGACCGGTAACATACCGCATTTGAACATTGAATAGTAATGGTCAGAGTTTTGAATTGTTTCAAACCATTTGTTGATATCATATGGTGCGACATTTTCAATCGAATAATTGCTCGCCAATATATAATAAACATGAATATATGTATGTTTATATGATGGTGTATAGTATGAGCCCATATATAATCAGCATTTGTATCAATTATGATGTTCTGATGAACACCAAAAACACAATTTATTTCGAGCTTTCGTTAACAATTCAATCAGATCTTATTTAAAAATACTTCATTTTAGAACAAGCGTTTTTGCATTAATGTAATTCTAAATAGAAGTGGAGGCAAAGCTGAAGCTTAGTATGACAAAGATTGTTGAAATGGCAAGTAAACTGGATGGTTCTGTAAACCAGAAAATTTTACTTGACTCTAATAAGTATGTATTTAACTGATACAGTGATATTAAAAAGTTTGAAAAGTCTGATTGTCATACTGGAATGACACAGGTTGCTTGAATGGCCAAGAATAATGATGATGTTTGTATTATGTTTCAGCCAGGTAGGTCATAATAACACAGACAATATTTTCTGATCTTTTGGCCCACCGTATACACAGAATACTGTAGACAAAATAGTACTGTTGTTTTTGGCTCACTCTGACAATGCCCCTTCAGTCTACCTCAATCGCACTAACTGTCACCTTGTAAGAAAGTTATATTCTTAAATATGATCATCTATGTTCTAAAATATGATCCAGAAAACAAGCAGTTATTTTTGGAAAGAATTAATTAATATCATAGAGAAGACTTAATTCAACTTTCAAACAATTTAAAATAGCAAACAGTACATGTGCTAGCAGTACTTTAGAAAATGTGAAGCCAGCTGCACTGATTTTGATTCAGCCAATGTGCTGGTGGTACAACAAACAAGTGATCCATGCCATTTGTAAATCTTCGCCCCCATCCATTGGAGCTTGAAGAAATTGATTTGGCTGCATGTTGCTTCCACACAGAGCTAAAACTAACCAAACACGAGTACTGGTAAACTGCTCAGAAGGACTAAGCTTGCCCAGGCAAAGTGTTGTGAGTCAGGCCGTTCAATGTATATAAGCCTTGTAGTTTCATAGGGTGGCAGGGCTTGAGATATCATTTCATCTCAATGTCGGGAACAAGTCCTACAAACTTGGAAGCAGCATCTCCAAAATGACCTAAATAGTGTTAACGGGGATTTTAAACCTCAATACAAACAAACAAACAAACCATTTGTAAAACTGATAAATACAGAGCCAGAAAACTTAACATAGATGACAAGTATTGCATACATAAGACTACATGTGCAAATGGTATTTCAGCATCTAAATACAATATCAGCTATCAAATAAATGTTTCACAGCAACTTGCCTTCCATCTATATCATTTCGGGAAGTGTATACAAGATGATAAATGTGCAAATATTTTCAGTGTGACTAGTTATGCATTTATTTTGAAGACTAAAACATTGCAGCAAACACTTTTGCCTATGTTATTATGAACCTAGAAAAAAATGAAAAAAAATGCTTTTAATGGTCTCACAAAACCTTCTTTTGGTGTGTGTGTGTGGGGGGGGGGGGGGAGCGATGTGCGAGTCTCTTTGACCAAGTGATGTTAGAAAAAATACCAATACATGGACTGATCAATAATAAGAACAAATCAGAAAATATGCCTGTCCTTTCACAGATGGCAAATCATTGACTGCTGTTTTATTTTAAAGAGGGAAATGTCAACAATAAAAGCAATTAAGGAAACAACAGGATTATGAAAGTAATTTATTAAGCCAACTCAATACACCATTGTGTATTACTGACATTAATTTTTCTCTCTGCTAATGTATGTTCTCATCTACTCTTTTAAACCCAAACTAAAAATCATTCTCTGTCGAGCAGTGTATTTTTGTTTGTGTGTGTGTGTGGGGGGGGGGGGGTGCAGGGGCGGAAGTACTTAAATGCATATGCTAAGCTTTGCATGATAAGGTGACACTATATGGTCATAAAAATACAATAAAAATATACTGATATTGCAAATGACTTCATCACAAAAATATACCTTAACACATATCTGGCAATCAAAAACAATGTTACCGGTTTCTGATTTTTTTAAAATTTGTTTGCTATATAGAGGATATATGTGGCCAATTTTATGTGTAATATCTTGGGGTGACAAGATCAGTAACACATCTAACACTTGGGATAAACATTTTACTTTTTATAAATTTTCATGAAAAATTTAAGAAATTTTGTAAATAAATTCATCAGAAAAATTAAAAGACCTAGACACATTTATATTTTTGGTATTATATGAATCCTTATAGAGTTCTGTTGCCAATCAAAGCAACAGAATTTGAAAACAATAGAGCTTGTTGATTTAAGAATGAAACGTTCACAGGTGTGTATGACCTCTACAGGGGATTACCTCAGGGAGCTCTCCTGAGAACTATAGTAATTAATCAAATAAAACAAAGTTATATATATAGTTGATAGACCTAAAGTAAACAACAACTGAAGTTTCAAGAAAATCTGTGCGTGGGCAGATTTGGAACTCCCCCTTTAACGCTCGGCTGAATTGGGCATGAAAAACGTTTTATAACCTTTAAATAGCCTGATCGAGAACCACTAAGATTGGATTGCCGCTTTACTCAACAGCACCAAAATTTTTACATGTCCTATATATTGACAAGGCCCCATTTCTCACTTACTCTAGGCTAATACAAGTACTTTTTCAACAGATCTGTGAAAGCACTTCACAATCAAACCTTTCATAAAAGTCATCTATTTTAAGGCATTCAAGAGTTCTGCAACGGAAAGCCAGGTGTTTTTTTTTACCCGATACTACGGTCTTCGATCACATGTGATTAACGATCGGCTCGATATGAGTGTAATAAACTCGAAAGGACCGTAAAGTGATCACCGCTCTGCAACCCCCCCCCCCCCGAAAAAAAAAAAAAAAATCAAGGTTGATATGCTCTAGCTTATTCTGACCTTTTTTGTTTGCTGTGTTGTGGTGAGTTGTGGTGCCTATTCAGATTAATACAAACTTGCTGAGCAGAAAAAATTGAGCAATGTTTTTACCAAAGTCCCTACATCGATGGATTTGACCGAATTCATAAATGGTAGCGTCCACTTCAGAAACTCGCTGATGAGAGAGCATGTGTGTGCTGCACTGTAGGGGTTCTGTCCCCTTCAATCCCTGTTGGAAAAGGACCCAATGGACCAACCTAAATAGTGCTTATTGTCAATTACTGGCCATTAGCGACCCAGGATCAAAATTTCAATACATAGAAAGGAATATGTTGCAATAGGGAACAAATTGTTTCCATGCTGCATCATTTTGAACATTTACGTATTGGTGACATTTTTAACAAGCTGGCTGTTTTTTTTTTTGTTTTTTTTTTTCATTTCTGTCTACACAAGCATGAGTGAAACTGCTGTTAAAAATAACACAACACGTCCACGATTTCAACATAAAATACATTGTTACGAGATGGAATAGGAAACCTCTCTGGTGCTTATGCACATCTAAATTATTTTAGTAGATATATGGTAGGGCGGTGCGAGTGAAATATTTTAGGTGAAATATGGTACGCAAACTGTGCGGCTCCATGAACAAGTCATGCACATATCATACGATGTATGCATGAGTGGTTTATAGAGAGCTGTTTTTACAATACAGGGGGCCGCTAAAAGGCAGAGTCCTATAGAATTTGCCTAAAAATCGCCAACCGCCAAATTGTGCCATATATGATTTTTATTCCCGTCACGTGTTGTGTGGGTGTTCGTTTTGACAGGAGTCATGTCATAGATTATAGGGTCGTTTCATCAATTTTTCCTATGGGAAATATACTATTTGAACGCAAATCCATTATCTACTCGATTTTTGCTATCTGGCTTTGTTTGTGGCCGGTATCTCCACCTCGCCACGAATTGAGCAAGGTAATACGAGTAGGCATGATTTTCCGGTAGTATTCATAGATATATAAACCCTGAAAAAAGCGGACACTTTAGCAGCAGGTCAAGTTGTAAGAGTGAACACAACATTGTGACGGGGAAATAGAAAGTATATTGAAAGGTATGTTAAATCTATGTTCAGTATTATTTTTGTATGAACATGCTTGTAGGTTTTGGAGGGGTTTACTTCTAGTATACCCCAACTTTCTGAAGCCTATTCTGAATTCACTGTTGTGGCCTGTAGTGATTAGGCTACTAGCTTTGCCAGCTAGACGTCGCAGAATTGATCCCAGGCTTCTCCAGTAGTAGAATGAGTCTTTCTAAGTGAGGTCCTGTCTCATGCTGACCCTAGATGTTGGTGAGACGTAAAGTTTGGACACCCGCTCATTCTGGATTCATTTAGGTTTTTACACCCCTTTTGTAGAATGTAATTAATAAACGCCGGGTCACTTGTTTGATCCATGACTTTTGACTAGCTGTGGTTAGAAAACCGTGGTTCCGTCCCAATATGATATTAGGTGTAGAGGGGACGTAAACTTAAGACGGGTTTAACCATATCTTCATCATCAGGGCAAACTCTTACAAGAGCCTGTTGGGTTATCCGTGATGATGAACTGTAATGAATTTTATTTTACAAGCATGTTCACGTTGATTAGAAATAATTTTGTTCAAGAAGAATTACGAGTTCATTTTGTAATGATGCCGTTTTTGTCTGATAACTCAGTTTGTGCATGTATGTACATATAAAGAACGTGATGATGATAAGTGGGAGTATTTGGTCGCCACACGTCATAACGGCCTGAGCGGCGGGGATGACGTCAGCTGCGTCATCGGCGTCGCGAGGACTGTTGTGACGGGGTGCCTACCAAATAGAGAGAATTTACGGCAAACAGTGTTGGCCCATATGAGACACTAACAAATGTTGTAGATTATAGATGAAAATCTTCTGTTGTAGTTTCTATCTGTTATTAATGTATTGAATTTGTGAATAGCTATATTTGTGAGCCGTGTCGCGGAGAAGGATATGAAATAGAGATTGTTATGTTTCCTGTAATTGGCGGCTGACCAGGTAGCGCAAAGGCGTGGTCTGTTCAATTGCCTCTTACTTGTGATAATGTAGTGAGCACAAATTTGATGAGTATTATGCTCAGTAGTAGTGAGCATTAATTGATTTCTGTAGTGCTCAGTAAGGAAACATGAACTTTGAGTATTATTGTGTCAAGCGCTGGGTGCTGATAATTTGATGCACAGTCAAGTTGAGTTCTGCTGTACGGTTATTTGTCGCATGCACTGATCAGCCTGTATGTCTTGTCGGCGCATGCGCAATAACGGTGTATGCATGAACATATTCTTACTTCTCCGGGAGGGGGATCATGATATAGCATGTATGTTTTGTGACTCGTTTCTAGTCCCGTTATCGTAATTTGCAGGCACAACAATGTGTGACCTGCTGCTCCCTGCTTCATAGCAGCAGGTACTGGTACGACGCTAGGCGTTAGGGTCCAGCAAGGGCGGACAGACCGCCGTAATCAGCGCCTACCAGGATAGAAGCAGAATCTTCTAGATCATTGTTCGTTGTAAACAAATGTGAGACCATGGAAGAGGTCAATTAACCTGCAGGTCATTTAGACGATCACTAAACTTCTGATCAGCAAACGTGATCGCTAAACCTAGGATTATAAACTATGTTGATAGACTAGTTCTACTAGTTCGCGAGAGGAAGTGTCACGCGAGTGGGGGATTCACCCTAAGTTATAAACTGGCCAGTCGCGTCTTGTGTTGTTTCTTTTTTTGTTTTTGTTGTTGTTTTTGTTGTTTGCTTCTGTAGGTATTCACGTCACCCGTTCCGAGCACAGAACAGTGTTTTGCCTTCGGAGCGGACGTCGTGAGTTGGCTACAGAAGCAACAAATTGTGATGTTTTGTGTTAGTAAGTGTTGTATGTAGATACTGTAAATAATTCATGTCATTCATTTAACATCTTTCTTGTGCCTTACCCCACAGCTGCCCGTACACCTGTCAGAGATCACGCTCGGTTGTCTTGTCAGCATGGGGGTTTGCGGGACGCCGTAAACCCACATGTAACATTTGGTGTCAGAAGTGGGATTTGATCTCTGGCTGGTGTTCCCGGCTGTGGAACAGCACATTGATACTCTGAATCATCAATTTAAAAAAAAAAAATGCATTGACAGCCATATTTAGAAATTAACTTTAATCTTCCTTCCTGCGTTGATGAAGTGCGAAACCCATGTATTCAACTGAATGGATACTAACAAGTCGATAATTTCTGAGCAGGAAGGCAAGGCAAACCCCACTTTTTCTTGGTAACGAAAAACTTAAGTAGACCCCACTTAATTGTGTTACCTGACATTCTACTAAGTTAAATTGGAGTTTCTAATTGATCTTACCCACACATGGTTCTGACGTAGTGACGTTAACAATTTACTGACGTTGACATAACGGTAGCGTTAATATTTACGCTGTGGCTTGAGGTTAGGTATGACGTAATAGAAACATTAATGGTGACTTGTTGTGATCGGAGTTTTGTAATGTGATAAAACTTCGGATTGTAGCATTTTACTGTAAACGTCGTCAGTTTATGA
This sequence comes from Lucinisca nassula, assembly GCA_963580285.1. Lineage (NCBI taxonomy): Eukaryota > Metazoa > Mollusca > Bivalvia > Lucinida > Lucinidae > Lucinisca > Lucinisca nassula. The sequence goes on from OY757018.1 coordinate 17,245,298, forward strand.
CGTCATATTAGACTACCAGTACGCAACGTCATACTGTGCTGAAAGCATTTGACATTTCAAATCGCGTGTGCTTTAATAACTAACGTTTTAGTTAGATTAACGCGTGTAACACATATCTTAACGTTTTAGTTAAGCCCATTCAATCATCACTGATCATAACTGATCAGTTTATAGTGGTTTTGATAGTAACGTGAGATTTACGTTATCAATAATGGAGCGTTTAATGCAAATGGGAAAGGACTTAGGTTATGAGGGGAAGGAGTTACAAGGTTTTGTTAAAGAGCAGCAAGATATTGAGCGGGCAGAAAGGCAAGAGCAAAGGGATTTAGAAAGGTTAAGGTCTGAGGAAATGGAAAAGGAAAGGTTACATGAACTAGCTAAGTTAGAAGTAGAAGCAAAGGAAAAGGAAAGGGTACATGAACTAGCTAAGTTAGAGGAAAAGGAAAAGGAAAGGGCACATGAACTAGCTATGTTGAATGTTAATAAGGAACTTGAAATGGCACGCATCAAGACTGAAAGGGAGGCAAAAGAGATTAGTGAGGCCCATTTAGAACAAATAAAACATGGGTTTGAGCTACAGCACCAAGAATTAAGGAATCAGTTAGAAATGCAGAGAGCGAAGCTCGAGCTAGAATTTGAAAGGCAAAAAGCTGAGAAGGTGGCTCATGCCCGGGATCCTAAGTTACCTTATTTTGAAGAGGGTAAAGATAAAATGGATAGTTATTTATCTAGGTTTGAGAAATATGCTACGGCTAATAAATGGGATAAGAGTGTTTGGGCCGCGTATTTAAGTGCATTGCTCAAAGGGCGCGCACTTGATGTATATGACCGGTTGTCAAATGAGGATGCGGCGGATTATGAAAAGTTAAAGGACGCTTTATTAAAGAATTTTGACATGACAGAGCGCGGATTTAAGAAGCAGTTTCGTTATAGTAGGCCCGAGAAATCAGAAACGTTCATACAGTTCAGTAGTAGACTGAGAAGTTATTTAGAAAAATGGCTTAATATGGCAAAGATAGAAAAATCTTTTCCGGCTGTCTGTGATTTCATGGCAAGGGATCAGTTCCTGGAGTCATGTAATAGAGAACTGTATGTACATCTGAAGCCAAAACAGTTTGGTAATTTAGATGAAATGGCTAGGGAGGCAGATTTGTTTGCAGAAGCGCGCGGGGGCGTATATAGTTGCATTAATAAGGGGCAACGCGATAATAGAGACGCAGCGCAGGGTAAACAGGACAAAGTTGACTCGAACAAACCGAGTGGTAGACCGGATATCAAGTGTAGCATATGTGGTAAGGGGCATTTAACAATTAAATGTTTTAAGAACCCCGACAGGAAACAATTGTATAGCGCAGAGGTAGGAGCAACTGCAGTTGGGGATAGCGGTGTTAAGGAAAATTTTAACACGCGCGTAGAGACTCAAGGTTCTCAGGTTAAGAATGAGAATACGCAGAATGTAGGTCGTGGTTATACACGTGGTCGTGGTAATTTTAGAGGGTCTTTTCGCGGACGCGGTAAAAATAATAGCACACCACGTGGCGCAGCACACCAAGTTAGTTTTTGTCAAACGGAAGTAACTAGGAAAGGTGATGAGATTGGAAGTATTTTTGAAAATAAGGTTGGTGATCCTTTGATTTCGGATAGGGAGGAGTGTAGTAAGGAAACTAGGGAAGGTGTCTGTTACTTCTTAAAGGCAAGGTTACCGACGGCACAAGGATTGGTTAATAATAAAAAGGTGGTTGTATTAAGAGATACTGGGTGTACAGGCTGTGTCGTTCGGAGAAGTTTGGTTTCGGATAGTCAGTTAATAGGGAAGGAATCAAATGTTACGTTGATTGATGAATCCACACAAAGGTATCCTTTGGCAATGATTGACATTGATTGTCCTTTTTTCACTGGGAAAACTGAAGCTTTGTGTATGGATGATACGTTGTACGATTTGGTTATCGGTAACATTGATGGATCAAAACTTCCTGATATGTCTCATTTCTCAGCTGCGGCTGTAACTAGGTCTCAAACTAGGCAGGATGAGAAGCCTTACAGAAAACTTAAGGTTCCCGATCAGATCATTAACGATGACAAGGAGGCTTTCAAGCAAGCTCAGGTTGATGATCCAACTTTGGAAAACATCAGGAAAAGGGTTGTATCTGGGAACAAGACTGTGAGTCGTGGTTTAAACCGAGGTGAAACTAGGTTTATTGAGAAAAAAGGTTTGGCATATAGGGAGTTCACCAAGGGTAACAAAGTCTCTTTCCAACTTGTGGTCCCTCAAAGTTTCCGAGGAAAGGTGTTGAAACTGGCTCATGAAACGCTTATGTCTGGACATATGGGTATTAGGAAGACATTGGATAGAGTTGTAACTGAGTTTTACTGGCCCTGTATTTGCGGTGATGTCGCTAGATTTTGTAAATATTGTGATATTTGTCAGAGAACTATTCAGAAAGGTCGGGTCACTAAAGTACCTCTAGGAAAAATGCCATTGATTGATACGCCATTTAAGAGGGTGGCAGTGGACATAGTTGGTCCAATTGAGCCTCGATCTGATAGGAAATCTCGGTATATTTTAACCATGATAGATTATGCGACAAGGTATCCAGAGGCGATAGCTTTACCGAGTATTGAGACGGAACGTGTCGCGGAAGCGCTTATTGAAATGTTTAGTAGGGTTGGCATTCCTGATGAAATGTTGACTGATTGTGGATCACAGTTTACTGCTGAGGTAATGAAGGAAGTCAGCAGACTTCTTTCTCTTCAACAGTTAACGTGTAGTCCGAGACACCCAATTTGCAACGGACTGATAGAGCGTTTCCACGCTACGTTAAAGCAGATGTTACGTCGCATGTGTGCTGAACGTCCAAAAGATTGGGATAAATATCTTCCAGCTTTATTATTTGCGGTAAGGGAAGTCCCACAAGAGTCTTTAGGATACTCCCCTTTTGAGTTGTTATATGGACGTAACGTCAGAGGTCCAATGGCAATATTAAGAGAATTATGGGCTGAAGAGGTACGCGATGAGCAAGTTCTTTCGACGTATCAATACGTTATTGAGCTTAGGGAACGGTTAGAGCAGACATGCAAATTAGCGCGTGATAATTTAAAGAAGGTTCAGATTAAGCAGAAAGCTTATTATGATAAAGGCGCGAGGTCGCGTAAATTTGACGTCGGCGATAAAGTGCTGTTGTTACTACCGACAGACAGTAATAAATTATTGCTTCAATGGAAAGGTCCTTATGAAGTGGTTGAGGTAGTAAGCAGAATGGATTATAAAATTGACGTCAATGGAAATGTTAACACATACCACGCTAATATACTGACAGAAATGACGTCGACGAGTCTTCATTTGAAGACAGCAGTTTTCAAACTGCAGAGCAACCAGAAATTGACGGAGACGTTAGCGTCCCACATACACTAACGTCAGTAGAGAGTGAGGAAACAGAGGAGAGTGAGGAGACAGAAGGGCTGAGAGAACAGCGCCTTGCAGGACTGACATGTCAGACAGACCAAATTATATGTACCACATTTATGTCAGAACCTGTGAAAACAATCAAATCAGTTAAGCCAGAAAGGCCACCGCCAGTAAGATTGAAACGATATCCGTTTGCTAACAAACAACAGAATGTCAGGGGAACAGGAAGGTTCTGGGGCAAACCACCTTGGCTTACTAGCTAAATTTTACTTAAGAAAATTTGGGGGCAGACTACCTTAGTAGGTAATTCTTCGCACGGTTGTTGTGTAAATAGCTGTCTTGTTTAGATAGGTTCATCCTATTCCATCTCTATACACAAAGAAAAAACATTTCTGATTGTTTTTTCTCCAAAAGGGGAAACCTTTGTTACGAGATGGAATAGGAAACCTCTCTGGTGCTTATGCACATCTAAATTATTTTAGTAGATATATGGTAGGGCGGTGCGAGTGAAATATTTTAGGTGAAATATGGTACGCAAACTGTGCGGCTCCATGAACAAGTCATGCACATATCATACGATGTATGCATGAGTGGTTTATAGAGAGCTGTTTTTACAATACAGGGGGCCGCTAAAAGGCAGAGTCCTATAGAATTTGCCTAAAAATCGCCAACCGCCAAATTGTGCCATATATGATTTTTATTCCCGTCACGTGTTGTGTGGGTGTTCGTTTTGACAGGAGTCATGTCATAGATTATAGGGTCGTTTCATCAATTTTTCCTATGGGAAATATACTATTTGAACGCAAATCCATTATCTACTCGATTTTTGCTATCTGGCTTTGTTTGTGGCCGGTATCTCCACCTCGCCACGAATTGAGCAAGGTAATACGAGTAGGCATGATTTTCCGGTAGTATTCATAGATATATAAACCCTGAAAAAAGCGGACACTTTAGCAGCAGGTCAAGTTGTAAGAGTGAACACAACATTGTGACGGGGAAATAGAAAGTATATTGAAAGGTATGTTAAATCTATGTTCAGTATTATTTTTGTATGAACATGCTTGTAGGTTTTGGAGGGGTTTACTTCTAGTATACCCCAACTTTCTGAAGCCTATTCTGAATTCACTGTTGTGGCCTGTAGTGATTAGGCTACTAGCTTTGCCAGCTAGACGTCGCAGAATTGATCCCAGGCTTCTCCAGTAGTAGAATGAGTCTTTCTAAGTGAGGTCCTGTCTCATGCTGACCCTAGATGTTGGTGAGACGTAAAGTTTGGACACCCGCTCATTCTGGATTCATTTAGGTTTTTACACCCCTTTTGTAGAATGTAATTAATAAACGCCGGGTCACTTGTTTGATCCATGACTTTTGACTAGCTGTGGTTAGAAAACCGTGGTTCCGTCCCAATATGATATTAGGTGTAGAGGGGACGTAAACTTAAGACGGGTTTAACCATATCTTCATCATCAGGGCAAACTCTTACAAGAGCCTGTTGGGTTATCCGTGATGATGAACTGTAATGAATTTTATTTTACAAGCATGTTCACGTTGATAAGAAATAATTTTGTTCAAGAAGAATTACGAGTTCATTTTGTAATGATGCCGTTTTTGTCTGATAACTCAGTTTGTGCATGTATGTACATATAAAGAACGTGATGATGATAAGTGGGAGTATTTGGTCGCCACACGTCATAACGGCCTGAGCGGCGGGGATGACGTCAGCTGCGTCATCGGCGTCGCGAGGACTGTTGTGACGGGGTGCCTACCAAATAGAGAGAATTTACGGCAAACAGTGTTGGCCCATATGAGACACTAACAAATGTTGTAGATTATAGATGAAAATCTTCTGTTGTAGTTTCTATCTGTTATTAATGTATTGAATTTGTGAATAGCTATATTTGTGAGCCGTGTCGCGGAGAAGGATATGAAATAGAGATTGTTATGTTTCCTGTAATTGGCGGCTGACCAGGTAGCGCAAAGGCGTGGTCTGTTCAATTGCCTCTTACTTGTGATAATGTAGTGAGCACAAATTTGATGAGTATTATGCTCAGTAGTAGTGAGCATTAATTGATTTCTGTAGTGCTCAGTAAGGAAATATGAACTTTGAGTATTATTGTGTCAAGCGCTGGGTGCTGATAATTTGATGCACAGTCAAGTTGAGTTCTGCTGTACGGTTATTTGTCGCATGCACTAATCAGCCTGTATGTCTTGTCGGCGCATGCGCAATAACGGTGTATGCATGAACATATTCTTACTTCTCCGGGAGGGGGATCATGATATAGCATGTATGTTTTGTGACTCGTTTCTAGTCCCGTTATCGTAATTTGCAGGCACAACAATGTGTGACCTGCTGCTCCCTGCTTCATAGCAGCAGGTACTGGTACGACGCTAGGCGTTAGGGTCCAGCAAGGGCGGACAGACCGCCGTAATCAGCGCCTACCAGGATAGAAGCAGAATCCTCTAGATCATTGTTCGTTGTAAACAAATGTGAGACCATGGAAGAGGTCAATTAACCTGCAGGTCATTTAGACGATCACTAAACTTCTGATCAGCAAACGTGATCGCTAAACCTAGGATTATAAACTATGTTGATAGACTAGTTCTACTAGTTCGCGAGAGGAAGTGTCACGCGAGTGGGGGATTCACCCTAAGTTATAAACTGGCCAGTCGCGTCTTGTGTTGTTTCTTTTTTTGTTTTTGTTGTTGTTTTTGTTGTTTGCTTCTGTAGGTATTCACGTCACCCGTTCCGAGCACAGAACAGTGTTTTGCCTTCGGAGCGGACGTCGTGAGTTGGCTACAGAAGCAACAAATTGTGATGTTTTGTGTTAGTAAGTGTTGTATGTAGATACTGTAAATAATTCATGTCATTCATTTAACATCTTTCTTGTGCCTTACCCCACAGCTGCCCGTACACCTGTCAGAGATCACGCTCGGTTGTCTTGTCAGCATGGGGGTTTGCGGGACGCCGTAAACCCACATGTAACATACATCTCACTTTTTCTGAGTCCTGTAAGGAGATAACTACGGCTTATCCCTGCCTTCCTAAATTTAGCCACCCACCTAGCTCAGTGGTTAGTCCATTTGTCTCAGATGCTAAAGGTCCCAGGTTCGATCCCCAGCAGCGCCGACAAAATTTCGGCGTCAGAACACGTCCCATTGGCATCTTTTGCAGGTATGAATGTCAAAAAGTGCATCGTGCTGGGGCCAGTTTCATCAAAGCATTTGCGACGTATTTTCGTCTTAAAAAGATCGTACGAAGTTCTTACGACAAAAATCCTGTTTCATCAAATGCTCAAGATCTGCGATGTTCGCACATTTTGTCGTAATTCTGAGATGAATATTTAGACGTCGCACATTGAAATTTTCGTCTTAAACGTTGGACATGTCACGGAAGTAGATAACGCGCAGCATAGGTTATAGAAACCTACGCTCGTTGTTAAAAGAATGGTGCGTAAATGCCATTTCGCTTACCTTCGCAGACCACGCCCATTACTTATACTAGCCCATGCAATGAAGACCCCTTATATAATCTTAAGTTTGGGTTTGGGTTGGGGGTTTCCTTATTTTTGGACCGGTATTCAAGGAAAAATTCCGTCCTTTAGAATAGCTATGTCCGGGCGGGCGGGCGGCCGGCCGGGCGTCAGCGTCCCGGTTTACCTTTTGGTTAACCCTGTCAAACCCGTCCATAATGCCATTTGGCATTTTCTTGTTTTCTAAATAGAGACTGGGGGTACTCGTTAGAAGCGCCTCTTTGAGGTTGTGCTTACGAGTACTCACAATCTATATTTCATCCGACGCTGGCTTTCGACCATCGGGGCTTGGAGACATAGAGCTTCCGCACAGAGCTAAAACAGTTCAGACTTGATTACTGGTTAACCGCTTAGTTTGTAAAAGCCTACCCATGAAAAGTGGTACGAGTGGGACCGCTCCTTAAACCATAGCGGCTTTGGTCGGTAGGGTTTATAATGTCACTTCACCTCAATGTCGGGTAAAAGTCCTTCAAAATCAAAAGCAGCGTCTCCAAAATGACCTAAGTACATGTACATTGTACCAACGGTTGGCGGGGTGCAAACAAAAGAACCAACGCATTCAGGTAGTTCTAACGATTACCCACAATCTGCGCTTAGACTTTTGATTAAAATGAAGTCTCAGTGTTCCTCAAATCGACACATAAAACTAGAATTGTGAATACGACACAGATTCCTTCGCCCAGGGACCACCCTCACCAAAAAAGCATGTTGCCAAAAAAAAAAAAAAGACCGCATTGCTCGGCTGAAAAACTGTCCTTGAGAACAGGCGTAGGTGTGGGTTAATGTCGTTTAAATCTTGGAAAAAGTTTGTATCATCATCCAGATATGCATCAAATCAATAAAAAAAAATTACTAAGTCTGTGACATTGACCTTGAGTTTTGGTTTTACGGCGCTTTCAAGATTATTTCTTTTATTTCGATCAGATCATGACGAAAACAAAACGGAGTAGCCGGAGAAACGACATGTATCTTTCTTCATACCAAATATGAAATAAATGCATTAAATTGGTTGGGAAATGTGAGCTCTTATTAAAAAATGTAGACATTTAAATAAATCTGAGTCTGTTACCTTTACCTTGAGGTCATGGGCATTGGCCGCGATTATGTTGAAAATTATGAGTCCGTGACCTTGACCTTGAGGTCAAGGGCAGTGATGCGGGTATGCTGAATTAACTTCGAATGTGTATCTATCACCGTACCAAATAGGAACCCTATCCATTATATATGATTTAAAATTATGAGCTCTTAAATAATTTCAGCATTTAAAGTTTTCTAAGTCCATGACTTGACATAGAGGTCATATGTAAGGGTCAGTGTACAGTGTATTGCTGAATAAACCTTTTGACCTATGTATCGTCACAATTCCATCATATGGTCTGGAAAATATGAGCTCTTAAAAGTTTAGGTTCTTCCCGGTACAATGCCTTAAACCCGAGGGTACAGAAACGCGTACGTTCACCCATACGGAAGGGCGTACATACATGTGCGTACACTTGTATGTACGAAACCCTTTAATGTCGACGGCCGGGAAGAGGATCATGGTATTGCGTACTGTCAATTCGCCTATGTGTAGACGATTGTATAATGGTGTATACATCTAGCTATAGAACAGGTTCTTTGTAATTTAAAATCAGTCATTCTGTAGGCTCTATGTTGCAAATGAACTGAATTTATTTTTCATGGTAAGGCTGGACGGCCTGACAGACGAACAATCAATGAAAAAATATTTGCTACAGACCATTGCCAACAACAAACCGGAGCTGAAAACTGATATACGTTAAATACGAACACTTACAGAGGCTACGTCATGTAACGTTATCTGCGGTTCCTTATTAATCGTCATGTATTGACGTTTTGTGTTAAAACCGTGCATAACCTGTGTTTTAAATTCATACGATAAATTGAATCTTGCATTACGAAAACACGCCTATACAAATGCATTGTAAACTTTACCGCCGAGAAAACGAAAATTTTAAGACGAAAAATTACGATAATTTTCTCATTTCTCCTCAAAATATAGAATGTGGGTACTCATTAGAACCACCTCATCGAGGCGATTGAGGCGGTTCTAACGAGTACCCATAATCTATATTTAGAGCAGAAATAGAATAAATTAAATTTACCCCTGTTATCTAATATTATAACTCAACAGTACACGTGCACTCATGCTGAAAACCCAACAACCCCCCCACCCCCCCCCCCCCCCCCACCACACACACACCGCATTTACAGACAGACACGCTTGTTGTAAAAGGTTTACTATCAACGATAGTCTGACGTCACGGCGTCAACAAAACAGACAACTCGCCAGTAGTACAGTGGGAAATGGGTCCAGATAATTAATATCTGTATCTTACGATAATGAAATGGAAACACAAGTTTGGAACAACGTAGAATCAACGTTGATTCAACGTTGTTTATATTGAATGTACATCTACATCCACTGGAATAATAATTTTAAAACGTGTAATCTACTTTACACGGCTATTTCAAGACGGCACATGATCACGCATGTGACAATTAGTGGCCCCGTTTAAGAGCATATTCAAAATTGCGACATATTTTAGTGAAACGCAAATTTAGCTCTTACGAACACTTTGCGATGTTTTGATGAAACTGACGTACGCAGTTCTTTAAAAAGTGCGTAAGAACAATTTAAGATTAATCGCACGATGTTTATTGATGAAACTGGCCCCTGGACGTTAACTGGGGCCCACCTGTCCAGGGAGAACCATCCCCTGTGCAGGTTAAAGAACCCTGCCGTAATTACATGGTTACTGTGTACTCTTGCATCCTTCAAAACTGGAGTATATGCAGTATACAACGTCTGTGTCCCCTCTTGAAGTTTAGTTGAAAATGGAAGAAAAATAGCGATAATGATCATTTGTCACTACTTCCAATGGTTTAAAATTAAACAGCACCGGTCGTTCCGGTCGTTAGTTCATCGATAGAGTAGCCCGGAATCAGCAGAAAACCAAGCTTCGCGACGATTGTTTTCTTGATCTGATACAGAAAGCGATGTAAATGAAGCAACATCTAAATTTAGAGCTGCAAATACATCATTTTGGATTCAAATTGGTCTAGAGAGGTTCATTTTAATGAAAGACATCAGTTGAAAGCGAAAAAAGTTTACTCCGTAACACTAGTTCGCTTGTGATTGATGAAAACCTGAAAATTTTTGTCACACGTTTATGCCGAATTTTGCTTTGTTGAGTTAAACCATGCGAGGAAAACATGTTTCCTGTAGGTGACAGACAAAGGCGGGTTATTGTTGCAAAGTGGACATATTTAACTTGTATAATTCATAAGTAGGTGAAAAACTGCATTTGCGAAAAAGATACACTGGGTAAAATGAGGTAACCTCAAAAAACTTGAGCCGAAGTTTCCCCCCTTGTCTCTAATATAGTACCAAAAAAAAAAAAATTTTTTTTGTTTCATCTTTTTCATGATTCAAGCCCCTATGTGTGTAGGTTGGGTGTAACTAACGTCACAGAGGCGCCAAACTGATGTTGGCTTACATTTGGACAAGGCCTGCTATCCTTGTAGCAGGTAAGGCTTTAATTCAAATAATTGTTCCGTATCTTTACTTTCTTAAATTCATTATACCCCACAAACGAAGTTTGAAGGGGATAAAGGAGCCCGTCTGGTGGTTGATTATTTGGTTGGTTGATCCAACACATTTTTTCTTGTTATGCAAACTAATTCTACATTTCTTCATCGATTGACATTTTGACAAATTTTGCATATGCATTCACAATATGGTGTAGATGTGCGTGACATAAATTTCAAATGCGTCACGATCAAGGTCACTTGCTAAAAATAGAATAGAAATCCATGCGTGGACTACTTCCAAATGTCTTCACCGATTGACGTCTGTGTTGCTAAAAATTGACAACAATCTTGCTATGCAAACTACTTGCACATTTCTTCACCGATTGACTTCACATTTTGAATATGCATTCACAATATGGTGTAGATGCACGTGACATAAATTTCATAGGCGTCAAGTCAAGGTCAAGGTTACCGTTTCTAAACATAGAATAGAAAACCATGATTTTTATGTAAACTTCTTCCACATTCCTTCACCGATTTAAAATTTTGCATATGCATTCACAATGTGGTGTTGATGTGCTGGACATAAATTTCATGTGGTTTAGATGTGCGTGACATAAATTTCACATGCGTCTGGTCAAGGTCAGTGTCAACCTCGGGAGGCTGAACACCTGATAAAGAAACTTGTGTACCAGTGCACTTCTTTCTTTATAGGATCTTCAACCTCACCCGGTACATCCCCGCCCATTGGGGCTTGAAGAAACAGATGGGCTGCAAGATGCTTCCACGCAGAGCTGAAACCGACCGCACATGAGTACTGGTAAACCGCTTAGAGGATCTAAGCCTGCCCAGGCAAAGCGGTTGAGTCGGACCGCACATGCTTAAAAACCCTTCTAGTTTCATTGGGCGACAGAGTTTGAGATGTCATTTCATCTCCATGTCGGGTAAAAGTCCCACAAAATTGGAAGCAACGTCTCCAAAATGGCCTTTACGGTGTTGACGGGGACGTTAAACCTCAAACCAAACAAACAAATCAACCTCACCCGGTTTATAAATCCCATATTTGAAATGGGTTGAATAATAAACTCTATGTAACAGGGTGGCATTTTCCCAGATGCGCTAGTGATTCTGGTAATTTTGTGATGGTTAGCTTTCAGAGTTCACCTCATTTCTAACTATTTTCTTTTTAAATGACAAAAAAAAAAATAAAAATAAAAAAAAAAAAGCTGTTCACTAGACAGGACAGAAATATCATCTAAGGCTTTAATGTAAGGAACGGTCTATTGCCAGAAGTCTGTCAATAGCATAAAGTCGTGAAATGAGTTATTGCCAGACGTCTGTCAATGGAACAAAGTCGGGAAATGTGCTATTGCCAGACGTCTGATGCTTCCTGATTTATAGTGTGGTTTACAATGGTACATGTATTTATTACACAGATCTGTTAACTTGATAATGACATTCAACTTCAAATCTTTTTAGGCAGGTATGCAGTTCATCTACGTCAGGAGAATCATTATATATACCAGATAATGGTGATGGTATTATAGACGGAATTCTCTACTTAACTGAGGAACTAAAAGAAAAAGTGCAGAAAGGCATTACTTTTATGCCAACTCTAGCTGTTTGCCTTGGAACAATAGCTGATAAAATAATAATCATGGACTTGGAAGCAAAACCCTAAGAGGGTCATTTTAATTACTGAACATATAGTGGAAATCTGGTGTTAAGACCACCGTTGGGACTGTTCAAAAGTGGTCTTTAAGACCACTTTTGAACACTCCCAAAAGTGGTCCATTTCTAGAGGACATTGAATATACAGAATGTAAAAATTGAAGCCTTTTAAATAATTTATGCTTTCTGTTTTCATAGAAAGTCTTAATTTTGGATTGTTGTAACCTTTATCCTTCTGAACACAACAACCCCAACCTGGAAAACAGTGTAGATCCAGCACAGATGGCTTCTTCACCATCTTTTCAGTGAAGAAGCCAACTAATCAGGAACTGAACTGTTAGTCATGAATGTAGTTTGTGAGTTGTGTGAATACAGTCGAACTTCAATGGCTCGAACAGACAGGGGTAGTTCGAGCCACTAAGGTTACTGTCAGGAGGCATAACGGGATACTTTTAGACATCTTTTCGGTGTTCAATAATGAAAATGTATGCTGTGTGTACTCATTAGAATCGCCTCATCGAGTTAGAATCGCCCCATCCCAGTACTTAGGATCCTTACGGTAGGTAAAAGCATGCCCCGGAAAAGTGTGGTTAGGTAAACTCACCCACTTGTTATGGCCTTAATAGTGTTGACTGGGCTGGCCTAGCTATTAACCCTTATCTTGCTGAATCATTTAATTTAGCCACACCCATTGCTGATTATCAACCAATCAAATTACTTTATGTAATGTATTCATTCAATCCACAAACTGCATGACAGTGTAGGTCCAGAAGCCATCTGATCTGGATCTACATGGCATAGATCCTGATAGATGACTTCTTCAGAAGCAATCTGATCTGGATCTACACTTTTTGCAAAGGTAGGGTTTGTCCTGTACAGCAGAATAAGGGTTTTAACTCTAAGCAAACAAAACTCCCCTCACCCAGCCGCCTAACCACAACATTCCAAAAATGGTTATACTTCCAAGGGAGCTAATTCTTTCCTATAAGAGCAGACCCATGTTAATATGGGAGGCATTATTATGTTCAAGGGTTACCTCCCCTACACCTGAGTGTGTGTTCATTCACCTTTATCGAAATCTTCACCTTCAAGAAACAATTGAAAACTCACATTTTTACAGACTTTTATGCACTGTTCTGAAATCCATACACCATAACTCTTTATAACACTATTAATGCAGTACAAAGCAGAAACATGTTAAACAACCATGTCATAGCCAAACAAAAATGTATAGATTACATATACGAGGGTAGGCTGAAAGTTCTGAGCCTGACCAAGAAGCGGGCATCGAACAGCCATGAAATTTTGTATTCATTAAATCCAAACCTTTATTACTTGATTTCAGTGACTCAAATGAGTTCAAGTTTACCTGCAATAACGTAGAAATTCTAGACTTTGAAAATTGATACTAGCACGTTTTGAGAAAATGGACGAAATCTGGCATCGTGGTGTCATCAAGTACCTCCATAAAAAGGGGTTAGCTCCTAAGGACATTCATGCCGACATGGATGCTACATTAGGGGATATTCCTCCTTCGTATGCAACCTTGAAAAGGTGGGCAGCAAATTTTAAGATGGGCAAGGACAGCCTTGAAGATGATGACCGGTGTGGACGACCCACAACGGCAACAACTGAGGCAACCATCAGCCAAGTGCACATGGTCGTGATGGATGACAGGCGTTTAACTGTGAATCAGTTAGCTAACACTGTTGGCATCTCCCGTGAACGAGTAGAGAACATTCTACACAGTGACTGAAGGTTTCCGCCAGATGGGTGCCACGGCTTTTGACGCCTGACAGAAAGTTGACCAGACTGAACCTGTCACAAGCCAACTTGGCTATTTTTGAAGCAGACCAAGATGGTTTTCTTCACCGTTTTGTCACTCAGGATGAGTGTTGGGTTCATCACTTTGAGGCAGAGACCAAAAGACAATCCATGCAATGGAAGCACCCTGGCTCACCCCCTCCAATGAAGACAAAGGTCGTCTCCTCTGCAGGGAAGGTAATGGCATCAGTGTTCTGGGATGCCAAGGGTAAAATATTCATAGATTACCTTCAAAAGGGCAGAACAATTAATGGGGAGTATTATGCAGATCTGCTAAAACAATTGCGAAAAGCAATTAAGGCTAAACGACCCGGAAAATTGGCAAAAGGGGTCTTGTTCCATCAGGACAATGCGCCTGCTCATAAATCGGTTGTGGCAATGGCTGCTGTGCATGACTGTGGCTTCACACTTGTCGATCACCCTCCGTATTCACCTGGTCTAGCTCCATCAGATTATTTCGTGTTTCCAAACATGAAAAAGCACTTGACTGGGCAGCATTATCGGTCAGCCGAGGAGGTGATAGCTGCTGTGGAGGAGTTTTTCAGGGACCAAGATGAGACCTTCTATACCACTGGGATCCAAGGACTCCAGCATTGCTGGAGGAAGTGTGTAGACAGGAAGGGAGACTATGTTGAAAAATAAGGCACTTTCAGCATGGACAAACCATTGGCTCTTGGTCAGGCTCAGAACTTTTCAGCCTACCCTCATAAATATGACAATTTATGGTAATCTATAATTTTTGGGGATCCATGAAACAGAAATGACATTGATGATCAGTTATTTAATTCTTGTGTCTGTATTGATGTACTGTTTTTATTATCTTTTAATTATTGTACAGTGTCTACATTTAGAAATAGGTGTTTAAGCAAATAAGCAAGTTCCAAGTTTCAAATCTGTTATATCGTACATAGAGGATCTTACATCAATGTTCATGTATTATTGAATTTATTAAACGAGTTGAGGAAAAGGGATAAAATGCGAGGCTGTGCCGAGCAGTTTATCCCTTTTCCTCAACGAGTTTAATAATTTCAATAATACATAACCACGAATGTAAGATTCTATTTATCATATGACTTTTAAAACGCATTTTATTCACGATTTTTAACAAAATGTCAATATTCTGCCATTAGTAAACGCGACGTCATTAAGGACGCCGTACATGTAACGTTATGAGGCATATCTAACTAATTTGCATATTTAATCCACTAGTGGATTATCCAATTTATTACATGGCGTTATTACACTCTCAGATGCGACGTCATATGATAAATGGAGCATATGATAAAAAGGACAAGCAGTTAAGATTTTGTATATTTTATTAGGTCTAACAGGTAACATGTTGTAAAGGTAATGAAAAACAAAAGAAGAATGGATGAATCCTTGGCCTGCTGAATAAATTACTTTAGCCACACCCATTTCTGACTTTCAACCAATCAGATTACCTGATGATAGTTTTCCTACTAGATGTAATTTATTCCTACAAATTCACAAAGATCCCTGCCCAGCATGGCTTGAAGAAATAGACTGGGCTACATGGTGCCTCCACACAGAGTTGAAACTGACGGCACATGAATGCTGGTAAACCGCTTAGGACTAAGCCTGCCCAGGCAAAGTGGTGTGAGCTGGACCATTAAATGCATATAAGCCTTTTGGTTTCATTGGGCAGAAGGGCTTGAGATGTCATGTCATCTCAATGTCTGTAAAAAAAGTCCCACAAAATTGGAAGCAATGTCTCCAAAATGACCTAAATAGTGTTGATGGGAATGTAAAACCTCAACTCAAACAAACAAAACAATGTAGATACTGATCAGAAGCCATCTGGGGCCAGTTGTTCAAAGCATCGTTAGCTTAACGAGCTCGTTAGTGGGCATATTGTTAACTGTTCTAGCAAGCTTAATATCTAAAATTTTGGTATTTTTGCTGAAAAAATGTGAGCAGCTTTTGCATCCACAAAAGCTGATCACATTTTTTCGGCAAAAAATTTCAGCATTTTTGCCATATTTAATGATCAAAGTTTTAAGGACAGGTTAACTAACGACATCGTTAGTTTTGAACAACTGGCCCCTGATCTGTATCTACACTGTTTGCCAATGTAGAGAGCACATACTGGTTCAGCAGGGCAAGGATTAAAAGCATACCTGTGATAGCTCCCTGATCAGGAGGGAGACTCCCTCATTTTTATACTAATTTTTGTCCAATTTATGCTAAATTTTAGTTAATTTTTGGAGTATCTCTAATTTGAAATGAGACTTTCCCTATACAGTCAAACTTCAATGGCTCGAACACCTTTGGGACCATGAAAATCTGTTCGAGACAGGGGTAGTTTGGGCCAGACAGGGGTAGTTCGAGCCACTGAGGTGACTGTCAGGAGGCATATCGAGATACTTTTACACATCTTTTAGGTGTTCGATAATGAATATGTATGCTGTTTGAACTCATTAGAATCGCCTCAACGAGGCAATTCTAATGAGTACACACAGCATACATTTGCAAGATAAAAGACTAAATCTCCTTAATTATCCCCCACTGTTTCTTATGTAGAGGATTTCGCTAGGGGCTCCAGAACGGGTTCGGCTAATCCATGGTAAACGAGCCATCGCTGTTCGAGCCATCGAAGTTCTACTGTACTAATTTTTGACCAATCTATGCTAAATTTTAGTAAATTTTTGGAGTATCCCTGATTTGAACTGAGACTTTCCCTATATATTCTTTAATTATCCCTCATCACAGTGGTAAATCTCCCTCATACAGTTAAGACACTATCACAGGTATGTAAAAGAACTTTGTTATTTCATTCATTGAATTTATCACAAACATATATATATATTAACTGCATGATTCTGTAAGGATCGACGGGAGACTGAGAAAAAATGTATAATATAAAAGTAAAATGAGCAGGAGCTCAGAAACAATCAAGGCATTACATTAATAATACCATGCAATTAATATTATAATCACATCCAATTTTATATGGTAAAAAGTGGGGTTTACTGAGTGCAGCTGAACTTCAATCTCTTAAATACACTGGAGTATTCAATTTACTCTTAAGAAACGTTCTTATAGATATCAAAGACATTTGTTTCTACTCTTGGCCCCTGCCCATCGGGGCTTGAAGAAATAGATTGGTCTGCATGATGCTTTCATGCAGAGCTATTGCCGGCCGCACATGAGTGCTGGTAAATCGCTTAGGGATCTAAGCTTGCCCAGGCAAAGTGTTGCGAGTCGGACTGTGGTTATACATTAACCCTTTTGGTTTGTTTAGGCGGCAGGGATTTAGATGTCGTTTCATCTCAATGTCAGGTAAATGTCCCACAAAGTTGGAAGCAACATCTCCAAAATGATTTTAGTGTTGATGGGGATATTAAACCTCAATTCAATCAATAAAAATCAATTTACTCTAGAGAGAGAAACATTCTAATAATTATTCAAAACATTTGTTCTTGGAGTTTTCAATTTACTGTAAGAAACAAATCTTGTAGCATGTTTGTTAGAATCACCTCACTGGGTCGATTCTAACAAATATTCACAACATTTGTTTCTTAGAGTATTAAATACAAAATTCTTGAATATCTCCAATAACTTGATTTCATTAAAACTGTTGTTGAAATGAGTTTTGCTGTTATACCACAACCTCTTTATAACACTATTAATGGGACCAAAGCAGAAATCGCATTAGTTAAACAACTGTGTTATATCCAAACAAAAATGTATGGATCATATAGAAAAAAAAATGTATCAATCATATAGAAAAATGACCATGTCATTTTTCTATATAATCTATACATTTTTGTGATCCATCTTGAAATGGTGTTATATCCAAAAATGTATAATGAACAGTGTTATAACGGGGTCGTGGTATATCGATGATAATGATTTTGTATTTAACAACACATCAACCCTCTTTGTGGCTCATAAGCGGTAAGCGGTTAATGCTTGAACGGCATGTGGTATATCAATTGTCCGTATAACTGCGTTTGTGAATACCTCAATAACGTGTTTCTCGTGAGCAGATACCACCTAAATGAGGCGGTTCAATCTGTTTTAAGTAAAGATGAATACTATATAAAGTGTGGGTTAAAAGGGTGTTCATTCCACAGACTTATTTACATGATGTGATGCTATTGGCAACAACTTCTTCAGTTTTGTTTGTTTGTTTGATTTGAGATTTAACGTCCCTGTCAACACTGTATAGTCATTTTGGAGACGTTGCTGCCAATTTTGTAAGGCTTTTACCCAACACTGAGATGAAATGACATCTCAAGACCTGTCATCCAATGAAACCAATAGGGTTTATAAGCATGGACGTGCCGACTCGCACCACATTGCCTGTGCATGCTTAGATCCTCTAAGCGGTTTACCAGTACTTGTGTGGGTCCGTTTCAGCTCTGCGTGGAAACATCATGCAGCCCATCTATTTCGTCAAGCCCCGATGGATGGGAGCGGCTTCATCTTCAGTGATGTAAATCTAAATGGTGAGGCACTTTGCAACCTGTGTAACCAATATTACACGTGGCATTTTCCTTTTTGTTTTACTTATGGTTTCACACAGGACAACCCAAACGTTTGCAAGCAGTGTAGACCAAGATCAGATAGCTTCTCATGTCTGAAGAAGCAATCTGATCAGAATCTACACTTTGTCATGCAGTTTGTGAATGAAATCATTATATATATGAAGCAATTTGATTGGTTGATAGTCAGAAATGGGTGTGGCTAAATCATTTATTCAGTAGGATTAGGTGAGCTACATGTGGGGCTTGGCATTGAGGACCTGGACCTCATCCTGAAGGAGAGAAGGCTGCACTGGTATGGACACACTCCAACGGTCCAGTCAAGACAGCCTTTGACATACAGGAGGATGGAAAACGTGCCTGGGAGGTCCAAGAGATTGCAAAGAATGGAAGCTCTCCAATATCCACCCTCATGACAGACATAACCTGGAGATCTGATGTGAAATCTGCTAGGTGTGCAGGAAATGATAGGGTTAATCTTTTTTCTTTAACAAAAATCAGAATTAAAGTTATTCATGCAGGTAAAGCTCACTTTTCTCCATATAAAGTGTGATTTACTATGGAGTCAATTACATGGTATTGTTAATATAGTGATTATTTGGACTATTACAGCCCTAAATGGATTTGCCACTTAAGACAGTGAAAAAAACCTAACTATAAATAAAATGCAAAAGTTGCTGACATATTTACAATAAAATATTGCCAAAAATTATCTTAATAAATATCAACAAATAAGGAAGTGGACGGAATAAATACCACAAAAAGATCACATGATTATATCACATTCAAAAATTGAGACATCTGTCTTCCCAATAAATTAACCAGAGCATGATATACCGTATTTACTGAAGGTATTCCGACATACAGGACTGGGCAAACAGTGCAGACCCAGATGAGATGCCGCAGAACGCGGCATCTCATCAGGGTCTACACTGTCTGCCAATCATCCTGCTATTCTTAGACAGAACATCGGGTCTTAAATGGTACTTGTTCAAATTTTAGAACAAGTATGGTAAGGAGTTGAGGTGTCAGAACACTTAGGGTAAATACGGAAACCTACACATAAAATTTGGGTAAGCAGCAAAGTATTGGCTCAGCCTGTGCATACACACAGTCTGATCAGATTCTTCACTGCCAACACGAGCCTTCTATACCTCCTGCTTTATCAAAAGAGAAATGAACAAAGACCTTGCCTAGTGCCCAATTGTACAAAAGTAACGACATCATTAGTTAACATATTATTAAACTTTCATCATTAAATATGGCCTATATACCAATATTTGTGCTGAAAAAAAGATGCGCATGTTGCAAAAGCTACTCACATTTTTCTCAGCAAAAATACCAGAGTATTACATGTGTGTGTGTGTGAATTCGGGTTTAACGTCGCTTTCAAAAAATTTTCAGTCATATCACGACGGTGTCTGGTTGCGACAGGGAGCTCAATGCTCACTTTTATAGTGCTGCCTCACTGAAGTATCATGTCCCAAACACATTACATGATACCACACCCAGTCACATTATCCTGACACTTGGTCGACCAGTCCTAGCTTTACCCCGTAAATCTGAGTGCCAAGCAAGGAGCAGCTAGTACCATTTTTAGCCACTTTGGTATGTCGCGACCCGGGATCGAACCCGTGACCTACCATTTCCCGGAGAGGACACTCTACCAACGAGCTATCGGGGCCGGTTCAGAGTATTACATATCTTGTATTACATATAGTACACTTGCTAGAATAGTTAACAGTTTGACTGCTAGCCAGCTTGTTTAGCTAATAATGCTTTGAACAACAGGGCCAACACTTGGTGTATGCAGAGTCTGATCAAAGTCTTTGCTAGTTATAAAGGTCTTCCTGTAGGTTTTGTGATGCTCAGGGTAAAATAATAAAAAAAAGAAACAAGAATATCGGTGAAACCGATGGATGCTCCCCGAAGGTGCAACAGTTGGAAAAGGAAACATTATCCTAGTTAAAGAGCGGTATACTGTGTATACTCACTGTACTTCAAAATGGAGATTAACAAAACCTGTCAGTGGACAGATTAGCTTGCCTGATGGCACTTTCATACAAACATCAGCAACACAAAAATCGGAATAAATGAAAGGAAGTGTCTTCAGGTATGATACCATACCCAAAGATCCTGAGTGGTAGTTTAGCTTTAGTAATTGGGTAAAACTGTTTAATACAAATTATTGAAAACTTACTACTCTCATACACAGAGGCATAGGACTGTCTCCAGGTATGGTTCCGTATTGGGTGCCTTTACATGCATATAAAATATCGGACAGGTTTGAAAATGGATCTGATCCTATCCCCTTGACTGTCAAAAAAGGTCATTTTGACCATCTGCCAAGACTAGCTTCTTTCACTTTGATCCAATTTATCTGCAGCTCTAATGTAGATGGATGACTCGCGATTTTACATCCTTTTTAGCAGTATTTCAGTCATATGAGAATGATGAGAGTTTGATAATGAAAGGCTGTGTGCATTGGAACTCCGTTTACAGTTGGAAAGATTTCTGCCTCCAGCAAGTTTTTCTAAAAATAGCCACACTGACCTTAACCTTGAGCCCAGGACCCTGAAAGTCAAACTCGCTCGAGATATTATCATACCCAACATTTGTATGAAGTTATATTAAAATCCATCAGCAAATGACGACGCTAGAGTGATGACAAAGTTTTTTCTAAAAATAGCCGCAGTGACCTTGACCTTGAGCCCAGGATCCTGAAAGTCAAACTTCCTCGAGATATTATCACACCCAACATTTGTGTAAAATTATATTAAAATCCATCAACAAGAGGCTCAATGAGCCTAAACCGCTCACCTGAGGAACTTAAGTTTTAACAATTCACAGACTTGACTACTAAATCTGCTAATAGAATCCAGCCCATTGACCCTTACAGGATATAAGTCATCATTATTGCATTGCATTCCAAGTTTGAGACTTCTAGCTTCTATAGTTCCTGAGAAATCTTTGACGAAAATTTAACATTGGTCAAAATGGAGAGAAAGAAGAATGAAAGAGCAGATGAACAAATAAGCTGAGAAAGCCCTATGTCTCTTACACAAAATAAGTCAGCATTATTCTATTGAATACCAAATATGATGCTTCTAGCTTTTATAGTTCCTGAGAAATCTTTGATTAAAAATTTAACATTGGTCTATTATCTCTATATGGAGAGAAAGAAGAATGAAGGAACAAATGAACCAGACTAGCTCCAAAACCTAATGCAGCCTTTCCCCTTGCCCAATGGTACTACACATAAAATTTAAACAAGATTGGTCGACTGCCTTCTGAGATATGCTTCAATGAAAGTGTGGATGACAGATGGACGGACGACAGACGACGGACTCCGGAGCCTTGGTATACTATCAGCTCACTGGAGCCTTTGGCTCAGGTGAGCTAAAAATTCAAGTCGCTATTTCTGTCACAACATTTTCCCTACGTTAAGTCTATGGGCAAATTTTTTTGTCTCTCAAGGTCACGTAACTCCGAGGTCAATATTCCGATTCGCCC
This sequence comes from Lucinisca nassula, assembly GCA_963580285.1. Taxonomy (NCBI): domain Eukaryota; kingdom Metazoa; phylum Mollusca; class Bivalvia; order Lucinida; family Lucinidae; genus Lucinisca; species Lucinisca nassula. Next base: position 17,267,299 of record OY757018.1, read on the forward strand.
AAAATCAAACTTAACCGAGATTTTATGCCTGTCCTCGTTACCTGCAAGTTTGAAGCTGATATGAATAAAAATAAAGTTGCTATCGTGGTCACAACGTATTTTTTTATGCTCAAGGGCAGGTAACTCCAAGGCAAATATTCCGATTCGGCCCAAAATCGAACTTAACCGAGATTTTATGTCTGTCCTCGTTACCTGCAAGTTTGAAGCTGATCTGAAAAAAATTCAAGTCGCTATCGTAGTCGCAACATTTTCCCTAATTAAGTCTATGGGCAAATTTTTTGTCGCTCAAGGTCACGTAACTCCGAGGTCAATATTCCGATTCGGCCCAAAATTGAACTTAACCGAGATTTTATGCCTGTCCTCGTTACCTGCAAGTTTGAAGCTGATATGAATAAAAATAAAGTTGCTATCGTGGTCACAACATATTTTTTTATGCTCAAGGGCAGGTAACTCCAAGGCAAATAATCTGATTCGGCCCAAAATCGAACTTAACCGAGATTTTATGTCTGTCCTCGTTACCTGCAAGTTTGAAGCTGATCTGAAAAAAATTCAAGTCGCTATCGTAGTCACAACATTTTCCCTATGTAAAGTCTATTGGCAAATTTTTTGTCACTCAAGGTCATGTAACTCCGAGGTCAATATTCCGATTCAAACTTAACTGAGATTTTATGCCTGTCCACGTTACCTGCAAGTTTGAAGCTGATCTGAATAAAAATAAAGTTGCTATCGTGGTCACAACGTATTTTTTATGCTCAAGGGCAGGTAACTCCAAGGCAAATAATCCGATTCGGCCCAAAATCGAACTTGACCGAGATTTTATGCCTGTACTGGTTATCTGCAAGAATGAAGTCGATCAGAAAAAAATTGACGGAGCTAGAGTGATGACAAGCTTTTTCCTATGTGAAGTCTATGGGAGCTAGATGTTGCCATGGCAACCAGAGTTCCACTCAGATCTGCCTGAAAACCTAATGAAGCCTTTCCACTTGCCCAATAATGCGACACATGAAATTTGATCAAAGTTGGCCAAGTAGTCTTTAAGATATACATTTTTGAAATTCCCATTAACCCTAATGCAAAAACACACAAGGGCAGGTAACTCCTAAGTGAATGATCCGATTCTGCCAGTAATCGAACTTGACCGAGATTTCATGGCTGTGCTGGTTATCTGCAAGATTAAAGCCAATCTGAAAATAATTGAAGCAGCTACGGTGATGACAACATTCTCCCCATGTTAAGTCAATAGGCAATTTTTTCAACGCTCAAGGGCACGTAACTCCTGAGTGAATAATCCGATTCAGCCCAAAATCGAACTGATCGAGATTTCATGCCTGTCCTCGTTATCTGCAAGAATGAAGTCGATCAGAAAAAAATTGACGGAGCTAGAGTGATGACAAGCTTTTTCCTATGTTAGAAACGCTCAAGGGCACGTAACTCCTGAGTGAATAATCCGATTCAGCCCAAAATCGAACTTGATCGAGATTTCATGCCTGTCCTCGTTATCTGCAAGAATGCAGTCGATCAGAAAAAAATTGACGGAGCTAGAGTGATGACAAGCTTTTTCCTATGTTAAGCCTATGGGAGCTCTTTGTTGCTGTGGCAACCAGAGTTCTCATCCGATCTGCACGAAAACCTAATACAGCCTTTCCCCCTACCTGATGATGGTTCATATGAAATTTGATCAAGGCCGGCCTACTGGTTCCAGAGATATACTTCGTTGAAAGTGTGGACGACGGATGACGGACGCCGGCTCGTGGTATACTAATACCTCACATGAGCCTTCGGCTCAGGTGAGCTAATAAATGTAGGCACTGGAGCGATGACCAAGTTTTTACCTTGAGCCCAGGATCCTGAAAGTCGAACTTGCTCGAGATATTATTATACCCAACATTTGTGTAAAGTTATATTAAAATCCATCAGCAAATGACGCTAAAGCGATGACAAAGTTTTTTCTAAAAATAGCTGCAGTGACCTTGAGCCCAGGACCCTGACAGTCAAACTTGCTCGAGATATTATCATACCCAACATTTGTGTGAAATTATATTAAAATCCATCAATAAATGTAGGCACTAGACAGATGACAAAGTTTTTTTCTAAAAATAGCTGCAGTGACCTTGACCTTGAGCCCAGAAGCCAGAAAGTTGAACTTGCTCGAGATATTAACATACTCAACATTTGTGTGAAATTATATTAAAATCCATCAATAAATGTAGGCACTAGAGCGATGACCAAGTTTTTCTAAAAATAGCCAGTGACCTTGACCTTGAGCCCAGGACCCTGAGAGTCGAACATGCTCAAGATATTATCATACCCAACATCTGTGTGAAGTTATATTAAAATCCATCAATAAATGTAGGCACCAGAGTGATGACAAAGTTTTTTTTAAAAATAGCCACAGTGACCTTACACTGCAGTTTTAAACAAAGTACCATAACTGTGACAAATCATCTAACCAGATAGCACAGATAATATGCGTATCCCCTATTGCTGCTTAAATTTCCATTGAAGTTTTTTTGAATTTCTGCAAGAAGTTGCTGAGAATTCGTGCGGACCGGAACAGTACACTATATATTCATGCAGAAAACATCAAAGGGCCATAACTGTTGGAAAAATCATCAAACCAAAACATGCATATGATATGTGCATCCACCTTCAACACTTAATATTCCCATGAAGTTTCAATGAAATCTGACCAGTAGTTTCTGAGAATTCGCGTGGACAAGAGCGGGATGGACGCACGGATGCATGGACAAAGGTGCGACTGTATGCTCCCCCGAAATTCTTCGGGGAGCATAATTAATAAGCAAACACATTACGATAATTCACCCCTGCGACATTGTGCATTTTTGGCATCTCCAAAATGGCTACTTTTTCTGATGAAAATTCATTATATTTTTCCAATTTATACTGCAAACATAGATTGTGGGTTCTTGTCAGAACCACCTCATTGAGGTGGTTCTGGGTGCTGGTCAGAACCGCCGTTCTAACAAGTACCCACAACCTATGTCTTGGAGCAGAAATAAAATAATGTAAAGCACCATAAACCCCAGTTTTCTCTATATTAACTGCTGTTTAGGAGGTGTGCATTTCAAGGACTTGTTCACGTGATGAAATAACCTAATCTGACAATAGCATATCATAATGCACTTTAGAACGAAACTTCATGTTTGATTGGAAAAAGTTAAATATTTGTGATGGTATATTTCACCATATACTTTCTGAGGCCAGATATCATCACGTAATGTTGGTCGTTCTTTTGCAGTGTCTTAACTGTTATCTGGCTTTGTGCCGTTGGTTCATGTTTTGTCTGTTTTTGTGTGTGCCTCCGTGTCACTTTTTATAGGTGACTTGAGACGGCTGCGTTCTTGGATTGTGGCCTTTCCTGAGTAACCTTTTCTTACTAGTTTTCAATGACCGGTATTTGAATATACGCATTTTGCAGTGGTTACTGTTTTGAGCAGTACAATTTAGAAATAAAAAAAACAAGAGCTGTCGCATGACAGCATAGCTCGCCTGTTCCGCGCCTTCAAGATATAAGGTGAAACTATTGAACCATGAAACATAGATCACACTGACCTAGATCTATTTTGAGGTCAATCATCTGGTTGCATTTTGAAGTAATATCCCAGGTATAACATTTTATCAAAATATTATTCAAGATAATAGGCAAAATCACTGAGCCATGAAATATAGGTCACACTGACCTAGATATATTTTGAGGTCAATCAGCAGGTCACATGGACCTAATAATCAAGGTATGACATTTCTTTATCAAATAATATTCAAGATAATAGGCAAAATCAGTGAACCGTGAAATATAAGTCACACTGACCTAGATATCTTTTGAGGTCAATCATGGAGTCACATGGAACTAATAATCCAGGTATGACATTTTTTCCATCAAATAATATTCAAGATATTAGGCAAAATCACTGAACCATGAAATATAGGTCACAGTGACCTAGATATATTTTTTGAGGTCAATCATGGGGTCACATGGCACTAATATCCAAGGTATGACAACAAATAGTCTTCAAGATATAAGGCAAAATCACTGAACCATGAAATATAGGTCACAGTGACCTAGGTGGTGTTCATTACATGGACTTATTAACCTGATGTAAATGCAAAGTTCAGCCCAATTCCCTGGGCTCATTTTCAAACACAGCCCTCAGTGTTGCCACTGGTTTCTTCTCTCTGTCTTCAAGGTAGGCCCCATCCTGCATCTCATGCCTGTTATACAGCAATGACCTGAAGCCAAGGTCACTGAGACCAAGGTCACTCTGCAGCAACTTCTCCCAGTCCAGCTGTAGGTTTGCAATAGCAGCCTGTAATGTACAATGTTAAACTAATGTTTATTAATTTCAGTGGACTGATTTTTATTTCACCAAATGATTTGTTTTGTTTGATTTGAGGTTTAATAGGTTTGAAGTTGTATAGGTCGTTTTGGAGACGTTGCTTCCAATTTTGAGGGACTTTTAACCGACATCAAGATGAAACGACATCTCAAGCACTGTCGCCCAATGAAACCAATAGGGTTTATAAGCATGGACAGTCCGATTTAGACCACTTTGCCTGGGCAGGCTTAGATCCTCTAAGCGGTTTACCAGTACTTGTGTGCTGTCAGTTTCAGCTCTGCGTGGAAGCATGATGCTGCATCATGCAGCCCATCTATTTCTAGAAGCCCCGGTGGGCGGGGGCCAATTTCACCAAACAAACACCCAAAGAAGTATGATTGGTGAAGCCATAATGAAAATATTCTTTTCCTGTTCAGGGTTCTACTCTAAACGGAAAGAATTTGCTCCATAGGAGCAACTTCTTTCCTTTAAGAGTAGACCCCTATTCGTAAGGGCAACAAGAGTATTTTTGGAAATGTTACCCACCCTGAAACTTAATCCATTCATCAGAAATTCTGTTCTCACCTGTGTCTTTTATAATTAGAGTGCTTGATTCATTTTCATTAATTGTTTTGGAGTGTAACAACCAAGTCAAGATTATCTAGGCCACGTAGAGCTTATCAGATTACCTAGTCTTACTTTGACAGGGCGGTAAATCAACAGTGTAAATTCTATTGCCAGAGATTGACAATTGCCCATATTAAATTGGCAGAAAGAAAAGACTGTCCAAGAAAATATTTCATGACCAATTTCTACAAAAGAATATTGTTGCACCTTGCTAGGATCAAACCCTCAACCTCCTAATCACCAGTCAGAAGTGTATCTAACTGAGACACAAAGGTTGGCTTGAGTACAAGCAAGTGCAAAAACTGCTCACATCTTTTTTCCCCACAAACATACCACTGTATTAGGTGTTGTACGTACTAAAAAATGCTAACATTCTGACCACTACCAAGCTCTTTAACCCATCTCCTCCTGAACATGACAACCCATATCTTTGCAAATAGAGTTGATCCAGATCAGATGGCTTAAAGATCTACTCTGTTTGTCATGCAATTTGTAAATTAAATGAATTCTTCATATGAAGTAATTTGATTGGTTGATACTCAGCAGTTGCTTGATTTATTCAGCAGCATAAATGTTCAGCTCACAATGCTTTAAACAACGGAGACAATGAGCCAACAGTATTCAAATATTCCTGTCTTCACCCATAAATTGCCAATCACAACAATTGTTGTCTGCTTTGTCGTCTGCTGGTTACGTAAAAGGTGATTTCTGCAAACAGTGTGGTGGACCCAGTTCAGACTGTTCCAGTAGGAGCAGTATGATCAGGGTCCACAGTTTGCCAGTATGGAAAAATATTTTTAAAAAGCTTGTAAGAAGATTCAGCAGACCACAGCCATGGATGACATTTTCAACTGCAGTTTTTCTGGGCATCTTATGGGTCAAACCAACAAAGACTTCGCCCTTTTTCTGCAATGTTAAACCTTAAAACAAAAAACGAGAAAAACTACATTTGAAAATGTCGTCTGCTTTTGTCGTCTGCTGAATCTTCTTGCAAACTTTTTTAAAACATTTTTGCATACAGTCAAACAGAGTGGACCCAGATCAGACTGCTCCTAGAGAAGCAGTCTGATCTGTGTCCACACTGTTTGCAAAAATGAGTTTTAAACAACAGGCAGACAAAAAGCAGACGACAATTGTTGTGATTGGCATTTTATGGGTTAATCCAAAATCACAACATACTTACATGATCAAACTTACAAGGCCCTATCATCTGGTTCTCTAGCACTGGGTTAAATGCCTGGACTGGTTTTGGCTCAAAGTCAACAACAAAGTTTGCTGGACTGGTACTCTGTTTTGCCAGAGGGAGTACTTGTTTGATATCCAGCTGCTGTTGTAACCAGTCTTGATTGTTGTAGATCATCCAATACAGCTTGTGTAAATCTTTCTCACCTTCAATACAAAATTGCAAAATAAGGTGAACAAGTATCACCTGACAATGAAAAGTCACTAGGGCCCCCCAACTGATATTGGTTTACAGTTGGATAAAGCATCCTGTCCTTGCATCAGGTAAGGGTAGAGGGGAAATGATCTTATTTCTTCTGTTTCTACACTGCCGTTTATTTTTTTTCTGTCTCACCTGTCCTTCATTTTCATCTCCTCTTCTATCTTTTTTCTCCTTTTCTCTGGGAGATGACACAAAATGACCCACAAGGGTTGACGTGTCATTTGCTTGTTTGTTTGTTTATTTGTTTGAGTTGAGGTTTTACGTCCACGTCAACACTATCAAGGTCATTTTGGAGACGTCGCTTCCGATTTTGTGGGACTTTTACCCGACATTGAGATGAAATGACATCTCAAACACTACCACAAATAGCAGCCGCTAGGGTTTAAGGAGTGGTCCGACTCCCATCACTTTTCCTGGGCAGGCTTAGACTTAAGCTGTTTACCAGTACTCAAATTCGGTCGGTTTCAGCTCTGGGCGGAAGCACCATGCAGCCCAATCTATTTCTCCAGGCCCCTATGGGCAGGGGGCTGATGTGTCATTAAACCCCAACACAATCAATATGACAAAGCAACACTGCTGCAGCAAACAAGCCTGCAAGGATTTCAACTGTGGATACACCCAAAATTAGATCATTTTTTAAATGCTAAACTAGAAATGTGAAATTATACATGTAGTAGCTTGTTGGGAACTATGGGTGACACTGCTTTTGCCTGTGTTGTTGTTACTTTAGCTACAAACTGAACACAAAACCTGACCTCTTAGTAAAGCCATTGGCCATTGTTACTGGGCATGAGCGGACTCTATGTATAATGGTTGATAAATACCCAGTCATATGAATGTAAGTGGAAGTTGTTCCATGTGACATATATGTTGATTTACTCATATGAGCTAAGTCATTAATAAGAAAACCTAATTTTTGTCATTTCCTATAATTTACATGTGTGCCAAGAGAAGAATCAGATCAGCCTGCACATCCATATAGTCTGACCAGAGACTTCTCTTGCTGCAAAAAGAAGCATTGGGTCCTAAGCTATCCTTAGAGCCCACAACAAAGATTCTGATTTGACTGCGCGGATGCGCAGGCTGATCTGAGTCTTTGTTGGGCGCACATGTAAATTGTAGGAAATGCTGTACCCTGGCTCATTTGCAAAACAACAGGGCCCCGTCAAGCGATTTTGGTACTTATCGCCTATGCGAGCAGCGAAGGTTCAGGCGAGCCTGCGCATCCGTGCAGTCTCGCCAGAACCTTCGCTGCTCGCTCATACAAGCAGTGAATCAAGAGGAACCATCAGACGGAAAGCCATATCCCTGGCCCCTCTTAATGGCTGGGCATGCGCCGTTAAAACTTGTCATGACGGAATGCTCGAAGACACAAATTCGCTTGGCGGGGCTCAACAAAGGTGCTGATCAGACTGCACATTTGCAGGCTGATCTGCACCTATGTTGTTTGCTGTTGAGAATGTAGATTGTCTCTAGTTTCTATATTTCAAATTTCAAGGTTCTTATTAGTTTATGAAGCTGAGCAGGCTGGATTGTGTCCCATCTGGTCACGAACCCTGAAGACATGTTTTCTCATGACACAGCCTATGTTTTACATAGAACAAACTAGTTATGAAGAACAGTGGTTAAAGCATGGATAGACTACTAAGTAGTGTCAGCTTATTCATTTTCAAATATGAGCCATCTATTTTTCAGAGAATCTGTAAGGATTGAATTAAGGGGAATGGGTACATTCCTGCAAAAGTGGTTTTGTCCCCCATCTCAATAGAGTATAACTCTTAAAGGGTTCTTTCCTTTAAGAGTAGACCCCTTTTTCAGTGGGACAAGTCGAGTCTTTACCGTTGTCGCACCTCTGTGGTTCTTTGATTTTTTGTGTTCACACAAAGATGTTGCACTGATGAGTTAGGAGGCCTTGATGCGGACTGAACAAATTATTTGTCTAAATCGCGACGGAAGTAAGGGCGAGGATTGTGGCCATGTAAAATCGATTTAAGCCCCCCAGTGGAAATCTTTCCACTGACCGTTCCAAGGCGGTTCTTCTGTGGCGGTATATTTATGTTGTTGTTTGTTACTTACTGTGTGTTTCACTTGTGTCTTTTTATTTTGGATGGCCATATGGCCATTTTGTGGGAAAGTAAATGTACTTATGGCCTTCCTTTGTTTAGGTTTCCATTATGGTCTGGTCGCTTAATGTTTGTGTTTCTTTCCCTTTGGTGTCTTTGATGGGTGGAGTAAGTTAATTGTATCGATTCCTGATCTTTGTTTTACTTCTACTTTATAGAAAAGCAAACAGGAAGTCCTGAACATTGTCTCCCTTTGAAAAATGGCAGAAAAATCTGCCAGGTGTTCCCATTCCCCTTAAATCATTTTATGAAACAGCAACTTGTTCCTAAGGAAAAAAGAACCAGTCAACTTCATAAGAGTGAATCTTTGTTCATCATTTAACCCCCCTGTTATAATTACTGAGTAATATACACAGGCCATAACCGAACAGAGTGATATGCACAGCCATATTATTCTCATTGGGTGGTACATACAGGCCATTTTGAGTGATATACAACTGCCATATAATGATACAGTGATATAAACAGGTCCATAGTTTACAGAGTGACAAACAAAGGCAATGTTATTATTACTAAGTGATATACACAGGCCATAACCGAACTGAGTGATATAATCGGCCCCCGCCCATTGGGGCTTGAAGAAATATATGGGCTGCACGATGCTTCCACGCAGAGCTAAATCCAACCTATACATGAGCACTGGTAAACCACTTGGAGGATCTAAGCCTGCCTAGGCAAAGCGGTTCAAGTTGGACCGTCCATGCTTATAAACCCTTTGCTTTCATTTGGCGTCAGGGCTTGAGATGTCAATTTATCTCAACGTTGGGTAAAAGTCCCACAAAACTGGAAGCAACGTCTCCAAAATGACCTTTACTGTGTTGACAGGGACATTAAACCTCAAATCAAACAAACAAAAAGTGAGTGATATGCATGGCCATATTATTGTTATTGAGTGATATATATAGGCCACATTCAGTGATATACACAGGCCATATTATTATAATTATTAAGTGATATACATAGGCAATATTTTTATTAATGTTTAATATACAAAGGCCATAAAAAATTATGATTATTGAGTGACGTACACAGTCCTACTATTGTTAATGAGTGACATACACAGCAGTAATATTATTGTGTGACAAAACATATTATTATTACTGAGTAGTATACACAGACTATACTATTACTGAGTGATGCAGACAGCCAAATTATTAGTTTTGATATACACCTGCCATATTTTATAGTGGGACATACAAAGATAATATGAGCCCCGCCAAGCGATTTTGTGTCTTCGAGCATTCCGTCATGACAAGTTTTAACTGCGCATGCCCAGCCATTCAGAGGGGCCAGGGATATGGCTTTCTGTCTGAAGGTTCCTCTTGATTCACTGCTTGTATGAGCGAGCAGCGAAGGTTCTGGCGAGACTGCGCGGATGCGCAGGCTCGCCTGAACCTTCGCTGCTCGCATAGGCGATAAGTACCAAAATCGCTTGACAGGGCCCATATGATATAAACAGGCCATATTGTTATTAAGTGATATACACAGTCTTGTTATGAATATTAAGTGATACACACAGGCCATTTATACAGTGATATACACCGGTCATGTAATTAATACTGAGTGATATATTTGCCCCCGCCCATCTGGGCTTGAAGAAATAGATGGGCTGCATGATGCTTCCATGCAGAGCTGAAACCGACCGCACATGAGTACTGGTAAACCACTTAGAGGATCAAAGCCTGCCCAGGCAAAGCAGTGCGAGTCGGCCTGTCCATGCTTATAAAACCTATTGGTTTCATTGGGCGTCAGGGCTTGGGATGTCATTTCATCTCAATGTCAGGTAAAAGTCCCACAAAAATTGGAAGCAACATCTCCAAAAATGACCAACACAGTGTTGACGGGGACGTTAAACTTCAAACCAAACAAAACTGAGTGATATACACAGGTCATATTTGTATTATTGAATGATATACACAGGCCATGTTAGTATTAAGTGACACTGACTGTATTATTATAGAATGTTATACACAGGCCATATTATTAAGTTAGTGGTCGGCAGGATGTTGTTGGTGGTTAGAATAGCTGCTTTACCTGTTGGTGTAGACAAAATATCAGAGGCTAAGATGTTGTACATCTGATCTTGGAATTCCGTCGTTGCTTCAACTAGCATTGGGCTGTCAGTCACCTCAAACATCCTACAATGCAAAGAATATGATCTGTATTTGAGTGATTTTAACCTTAATCTTGTTTTTGACAGAATATAATTTTAGGCATTATATGTAGCAGGTATCCATTTTGAAGTTTTGGAGTGCCAGGTTGAGTTACTCATCATGTGAACAAGTCCGTGAAATGAACACCCCCTAAAAACCACTTTATATAGTGACAAGAAAAATGCCAAATCAGCATTATGGACGGGTTTTCAGGGTTAACCAAAAGGTAAACCGGGACGCAGACGCCCGGCCAGCCGCCTGCACGGACATCGCTATTCTAAAGGACGGAATTTTTCCTTGAAAACCCCGTCCAAAAATTGGAGTTTACGGGGGTATACATAATTTTCTTATTTCTGCTCCAAGACACAGGTTGTGGATACTCGTTAAAACTGCCACATTGAGTCATTTTTAAGGAGCACCAACAACCTATGTTTGCAGTATAAATAAGAAAAATATCACAGATCTTCTTTACAAAAGTAGCCATGCACTATGTTGCACGGGTGTGTTTTGGAATGTGAGCTATAAAAAGGCTGAAAATTTTGCAAACAGTGAAGGCCATGGTCAGATCTGGGCCTGTACCTTTGCCAGTGTCCTGTTTTCAGGTTTAACCATTATCCAGCTAAATAATTTAGCAACACCCATTTCTGGCTTTGAACCGATCAAATTACTTGATGTAATTTATTACCATCAGGAAAACAAGCCTACATAGTTTTCATCCCTTGAACCCCACTTTTATATAGTAAAACTGGGGTTTGCAGGAGTAAACCTTATTTTTCTTATTTCTGCTCTTAAATATAGATTGTGGGTATTCGTTAAAACCGCCTCGACAAGGCGGTTCTAACGAGTGCCAAAAATTTATATTTGGAGGAGAAATAAGAAAAGTATTACAATTTTTCATCATGAAATTTTCATTTTTTCGGCGATAACGGTGGCAATGTATTTGTATAGGCGTGTTTGCGTAATGTACAAATTCACAAACTGAATTGAAACAATGCAGATCCTGATCAGATGGCTTGATGTTGTTCATACTTCAATAAACGTTAAACAAATTACCTTTACTACTTGTATTTACATTATTTTCTATCCATTATTTGACGAAAAATTCTTGTTTGAGGGCTAGAAGGGGAGCAAGAAAACAATTGCACACAGTTTTTTCCTATTAACCCTTCTCTTGCTGAATATTCAGTTTAGCCACACCCATTTCTGACTTTGAACCAATCAAATTACTTGATGTAATTTATTCCTACAAATTCATAAATTGAATGTCAAACAGTGTAGATCCTGATCAGATGGCTTCTTCAGAAGCCATCTGATCTGGATCTACACTGTTTGCAAAGATAGGGGTTGTCGTGAACAGCAAGATAAGGGTTACCATCGGAACAATGTCATTGATGTCATAACATTGCAATCGTACTGGCGAGAACCATGATTAATTTTGATGTCACTTAATAATCATGCCACATTGTCTGAGCCAATGTATTCCATCCTGATAACAAATCCATGCAATGAACACGCCATTTAGCCCCACTTTATATATATAGTAAAACTGGGGTTTACAAGGGTATACATTATCTTTGCTATTTCTGCTCCAAGATATAGGTAAAGGGTACTTATTAGAACCGCCTCAATGAGGCAGTTCTAACAAGCACCAAAAACCTATGTTTGTAGTATAAATAAGAAAAATATTACAAATTTTCATCAAAAATAAAACCATTTTGGAGATATGAAAGAATGGACTGTGCACATTCAGGGATTTTCCTAGTGCAACTTTGGGGCCGGTAATTGGCCTCTATTCTTCCCAATTTAGAGACAGATATTCCCAAATTTTATGACAAATTTCCCAATTTCTGATGTTGTGCTACATTTTGATAAAAAATTCATAAAAATTGAACCACAATTGACAAAGTTATAGCTGATTTAAATTCCCAACTATAAATATTAGCGAGCTGTTTTACCCAAACCCAGCGACCCCTGGACCCTGATTCTGAAGGGTAGAAAAATCCCTGACATTGGTGTGTTATAATAATGTGAGAATGTAAATATATATGCATAACAACTTACTCGCTATTGAGATAATGTACAGGAACTTGAAGCCTGTCATTCATCCACTCTCTGTTCTCCTTACAAAATCTTCCAGCTAGTCTTGGTGTAGAACTTCCCTTCACTGTCAACAGAAAACTCTAGAATACTATCAGATGACAAGAGGAACATGATGGCCCTTTATTGCTCACCTGAGCAAAATAAATCTGGATCCTAAATATTGAAGTTTCACATAAGGTGGTTGTTTAAATTTTATGATCAAGAGTGCCAGAATGGTCCTCTATGAAGAACCAATGAGGTCAATGGCAAGCAGAGCTTAATGTTTCACAATACGAGTCTATGTACAACAAGTGACTCACGGGAGGGGGACATTTTTTTACCCCAGGGGTACAATGTGAATAATCTTGGTAGCAGTTCACTATATGAAGCTACAAACCAAATATGTATCAAAAGCCAGGGCCTTCTGCATTCAGACAATTTTCAAGGTATGAATCTAAAAAAAAAAGTGACCCCTGGGAGCAGAGCCAGTTTTGACCCTAGGGCTATAATCTGAACTATCTTGGTAGTGGATCACTTCCTAAAGCTACATACCAAAGATGAAAGGCCTCAGACTTCAGATTTAGACAAGAAGATTTTTTCAACGTTTTCCCTATAAAAATCCATGTAAACCAAGTGACCCCCTGTGGTGGAGCCAATTTTGGCACCAGGACAAACATTTTATCAATCTTGGTAGAGGTTTACTAGATTAATCTAGATGCTAAACATCAAAGGTCAGGGCCATCTTGTTTCAGACACAAGGATCTTAAACTTGTCCATGCAAAACAAGTGCCCCCTGGGACAGGGCCATTGTTTGTCCCCAGGGCTATAATTCGAAAAGTCTTGGTATAGGTCTATTAGTTGAATCTACAAACAAAATATCAAACGCCTGGGCCTTCCGGATTTTCAAATTTCCCTATATGTGTCTATGTACAACAAATGACCTTTCTGACAGCTGATATTCAAAGCAAGCAGTTCTTAAACATTTTGCAAACATTGTTTTCAGTTTTAAACAATTAACATGACAGTAGACACTACTGCTTATTTACTGTATATATTTGGACAGACAGCCCTGAGTAAACAATATAGACCCATACGAGACCCCACAGAATATACAGTGTCTCATCAGCATTAGTTGTATGGTCCTTTCAAGATTATTTCACTTATTTGGAGCCGATTATTAATCAGAGTGAGATGCCAAGTTCTGCAATGGAAGGTCAGGTGATTTTTCTCCAGGCATTAGTTTTATGGCCCTTTCAAGATTATTTCACTTATTTCGAGCCGATCATTAATCAGAAGTGGGTAAAAACCACAGTACCTGGAACAAAATCACCTGACCTTCCATTGCAGAACTTGGCATCTCACACTGATTAATGATCGGCTCGAAATAAGTGAAATAATCTTGAAAGGACCATAAAACTAAAACCATAAAAAATAAAAGAAGGCATGTTTAATAAATACCTTTTCCAGATACCAGCACATGGTACACACAATCTGCAACCATTACAAAATTCTCCACTGCAGTGCTGTCAAATGTGGTACCCACAGCGGCCTCCAAAAGCTGAGGATTAGCTAAGTAGTGGCGCAATACCAGAGCAACAAGCTGAAAATATAACAACTGATGAATGAATACTTCTGCATAGATGATAGCTCTAAGGTATACATCATTTTCTTGCACACCGGATAAGGAAATCTGTGGTTTTAGCCTGGGATGGCAATTTTGTTCTTACCCTGGTGTTCTTTCAATATATGAATCTACATAAGAAAGTTACCTCTAGGAGCAGAGCCTGTTTTGACCCCAAGGCTATGATTTGAACGATATGTATCTTGGTAGGTTGAAACTTCATAAACCCCGGAGTTGAAGCCCCCAGAAGTTTTACTACTGACAGCCCCAAGGCGGTTGTTCTTTTGCAGTGTCTTGTTTTCTGGCTTTGTGCCGTTGGTTCATGTTTCGTCTGTTTTTGTGTGTGCCTCCGTGTCACTTTCTATATGTGACTTGAGACTGCTGCATTCTAAGATTGTGGCCTTTCCTGAGTGACTTTTTCTTATTAGTTTTCTTACCCAGGCAAACTACATGGAGGATCTTACATGAGTGTTCATGTATTATTGAATTTATTAAACAAGTTGAGGAAAAGGGATAAAATGCGAGGCTTTGCCGAGCATTTTATCCCTTTTCCTCAACGAGTTTAATAAATTCAATAATACATGAGCACGAATGCAAGATTCTATTTATCATATGACATTTAAAACGCATTCTATTCACGATTGTTTACAAAAATATCAATATTCCGCCATTAGTAAATGCGACATCATTAAGGACGTCGCACATGTAACGTTATGGGACGTATCTAGCTAATTTGCATATTTAATCCACTAGTGGATTATCGAAAATATTACATGGCGTTATTACACTCTCAGACGCGACGTCATATGATAAATAAGGAATAGTGAGTGAAAAATATAATGTTAAATAAAGTAAAATGAAAATTTTCAGTGGTGTTGTGCAAGTAAAAGAATCTTTGTTTGATTTGTTTGAAATGAGGTTTAACGTCCCCGTCAACACTGTAAAGGTCATTTTGGAGACGTTGCTTCCAATTTTGTGGGACTTTTATCGACATTGAGATGAAATGACATCTTAAGCCCTGTCGCCCAATGAAACCAATAGGGTTTTTTAGCATGGACGGTCCGCCTCGCACCGGGGTTCCTGGACAGGCTTAGATCCTCTAAGTGGTTTACCAGTACTAGTGTGGAGGCCGGATTCAGCTCTGCGTGGAAGCATCATGCAGCCCATATATTTCTTCAAGCCCCTATGGGCGGGGGCGATAGTAAAAGAATCTAATATGGGGTTGTTGTAGAAGGGCATTTCCATCCTGAGGGATGACCTTGCTGAGCAGAACCAAGGCTATGTGGGGGTTTCCCCTCAGCATGGTCATCCCTCGGGTTGGAAACGCCCATCTACAACAGAACCCCAAATCAGATAGTTATATTCTTACAATTGGATAACATATCAAGGCAAAATACTGTAGTTTTTACATTTATGGAGTATGGATACACCTTCAGAAGAGGCAACTCCTGCAAAAGTATTTTTGTCTCCCATGTCTATAAGGTCAACCCTTAATGGAAAGAATGTGCTCCTGAGGAGCGAATTTGCTCCTAAGGAGCAAATTCTTTCCATTAAGAGGAGACACCTTTTTCAGTGGGCCAAGGCTTATAGAAAAGCGAACAGGAAGTCCCAAAAGTTGTCTCCCTTAGAAAAATGACAAAAAAAAATGTGCCAGGTGTTCCCATTCCCCTTAAAAAGCTGACATTTTTTCTGATGAAAATGTATTATATTTTTCTTATTTCATTTACAAGCATGATTGTGTGTGCTCATAAGAACTGCCTCAATGATGCGGTTCTAGCCAGTACAAACAGTCTCATCAGGGTCCACAATGTCTGCCTGTATGTAAAATTATGTTTGAAAAATTTGCAAAAAGTCGCAGCAGACGACATAAACAGACAACATTTTGAGATGTAGTTTTATTAGTCATTTTAACCCTTAAGAGGCCGAGAAAAAACTACATCTGAAAATGTTGTCTGCTTTTGTCGTCTGCTGAATTTTTTTTTTTTTTTTCAAACTTTTTTAAAAATATTTTTGTATACTGGCAAACAGTGTGGGCCCAGATCAGACTGCTCCTACAGGAGCAGTCTGATCTGGGTCCACACTGTTTGCAATAAAAAAAATACTTTTAAGGTAACCGACAGATGGCAAACCAGACGACAATTGTCATGATTAGCATTTTATAGGGTAAAGGTTAACATAGTTTTACCTTTATTCCAGCACAGTTATGTGTTTTTTTTACACTTCTGGAAGCACAGTTCTCTTCCAGAGCTTTAAACAGCACACTGTTTGCAAAAAAAGACTTTTAATGTAACTGGTAGACGGCAAAGCAGATGACTATTGTCCTGATTGGCATTTTATGGGTTAAGGGTTAATATAGTTTTACCTTTATTCCAGCACAATTATGTGGTGTTTTCACACCTCTTGAAGCACAGTTCTCTTCCAGAGCTTTGAACAGCACACAGAGAGGGGAGGGTAATACAAAGATATCCTCTGACAGCTGATTCACAACCAGATGTAATACTACATCAACCATTTCTCTGCCACCTAGTAAAAAGATGAAGACTGTCATTAAGTTATCTAGAACTGTCAGAGGATCTGACTATAGCCCCGCTACAGCGCTATCAGAAAAGAAAAATACAAGAAAATAAATGTTTTCAGCTTTCAGCCTGTGGGGTGGACACAAAATTATTACTGTACTAAGTTTATTCCAAGTGCTATTTTTCAATGTTCAAAGGGCAATAACTCCAAAAGCAGACAATCCAGAGTTATTGTTCATGTGCTCTGCACACCGTCTTATAGTGCTTTACATTTGTGTGAAGTTTCATGGAGCGGACAAGGTTAAAAATGCCATGTTTCAATATTCATAGGGCAATAACTCCAAACGTAGGCAATCCAGAGTTATGGTTCATGCCCTCTGCACATTGTCTCATAGTGCTTTACATTTGTGTGAAGGTTCATGAAAATATCTCAAAGGGTTTTTTGAGTTATCATGAATAAAAGAATTACTAAATTACAGAATTTCGGAATCAGAGAACAAGGCAAATCCAATATAGCCCCCACTTTTTCAAAGCGGGGCTATAATAAATTACATCAAGTAATTTTATTGGTTGATTGTCAGCGATGGGTGTGGCTAAATTAATCTATACAGCAGGATACACATTAACTACATGTATTCATAGGAACCCAAATATCAAAACCAAACTTACCATCAGACTGAGTTGACCTGGGTGTAGCAGGGATGGCAGTCTGTGCTCTACAGCCACAAGGTAACTCTTCAATTACTGAAGATACAGGAGTTATCTGAGCACGCTCCTCAGGAATCGACATCACAAATTCTATCACTGGTTTCAGCACTCTACAAATAAAATGAATATTTTCAGGTACAAATCTTCAAGGCGATTAAAAGAAGGACTCTATTGACTATGCTTGGCAGGGCTTTTTCATCACCATTCTGAAGGGAATTCTCTATAGCTGCAAAGAGGCTAGGAAGGATTGTAATAAGGGTCCTTTGTAATGGGGCTTGACTTCTTGCATGAAGCTCCCTTAACCCACTGAGTACCAAAACCCCCAAAACGGGCAATTGAAAATCAGTGCAAGCACAGATCAGACACACAATGCGGCATCTGATCAGGGCCTATACTGTTTGCATGAAATTCAACTGTTTCCAAAAAAAAACAAGAATTCCGCAGAAGGCAGCGTCGCACCTGCTGGGGCCAAAAGTCATAGAAGCCACAATCAGAGTGTTGTTATTAATTAAGTAAATTTCATAGCAGTTGATAGTTAATGTAAAATGTGTCAAAGTCACTGGACCAAAAATATAGGCCATGGTCACCAGGTCAAGGTGAGTGCCAAATCAGTGCAATGAGGAGAAGTACTATGCAAAGTTTGGTGGCCGTAGGCCATTTATTTTAGGACATATTGAACATTGATGTAAAAGTCGCTGGAGTGCATAATATAGGTTAAGGTCACCAGGTCAAGGTACCCACAGAGTAAGTAAATGTAGGAGAAGCACTATGCAAGGTTTGGTGGTTGTAGGCGTTATAGTTAAGAAGATGTGGAATGTCGACCTAAAATAAGTTAAAGTCAATGGAGTGCAAACAATAGGTCAAGGTCACCAAGTCAAGGTACCTGCATAGTCAGTACATCTAGGAGAACCAATATGCAAGATTTGGTGGTTTCAGGCCTTTTATTTGAGAAGATATGGAACATTGACGCAAATTGTGTCAAAGTCAATGGAGTGTAAAATATAGGTCAAGGTCACCAGGTCAAGGTACCTGCAGAATCAGTACATCCAGGAGCAGCATTATGCAAGCTTTGATGGTTATAGGCCTTTTATTTGCATAGATCTGGAACTTCAACATAAAAATTTGTCAAAGTCGCTGGAGCATAAAATATAGGTCAAGGTCACTGGGTCAAGGTACCTGCAGAGTCAGTACATCTAGGAGAAGCACTATGCAAGATTAGATGGCTGTGGGCCTTTTATTTGAGGAGATCTGGAACTTCGACGTAAAATGTGTCAAAGTCAGTGGAGCGTAATATATAGGTCAAGGTCACCATGTCAAGGTAACTGCAGAGTCAATACATCTAGGAGAAACACTATTCAAGATTTTATTGGTGTAGGCCTTTTATTTGAGAAGATCTGGAACATTGACGTAATTTTTGTCAAACTCACTGAAGCGTAAAATATAGGTCAAGGTCACCGGGTCAAGGTGCTTGCCTAGTCAGGAGCTCAGGGTGATGTTTCATGAAAGGCTTGATGGTTGTTTATTCTTATAGTTGATTACAATACAAACTTCGACGTAAATGTCGAACTTCGACGTAATGGTAAAAGTCAGTGGAGCACAAAATATAGGTCAAATTCACCAAGTCAAGGTGCTTACAAAGTGAGAAGGTTTATGAGATGTTTCATGTAAGGTTTGATGGTAGCTGAGGTTTGTAAATGTCAAACTTTGACGTAAATGTTGAACTTCGACGTAATGGTCAAAGTCACTGGAGCCCAAAATATAGGTCAAAATCACCAGGTCAAGGTGCTTACAAAGTGAGAAGGTCTATGAGATGTTTCATGTAAGGTTTGATGGTAGCTGGGGTTTGTAAAATAAAAACTTTGACGTAAATGTTGAACTTCGACGTAATGGTCAAAGTCACTGGAGCCCAAA
The DNA here is from genome assembly GCA_963580285.1 of Lucinisca nassula. Lineage (NCBI taxonomy): Eukaryota > Metazoa > Mollusca > Bivalvia > Lucinida > Lucinidae > Lucinisca > Lucinisca nassula. The sequence goes on from OY757018.1 coordinate 17,286,815, forward strand.
ATATTGGTAAAAGTCACCAGGTCAAGGTGCTTACAAAGTGAGAAGGTCTATGTGATATTTCATGTAAGGTCTGATGATGGTAGCTGAGGTCTGTAAATAAAAAACTTCGACGTAAATGTCAAACTTCGATGTAATGGTCAAAGTCACTGGAGCGCAAAATATAGGTCAAAATCACCAGGTCAAGGTGCTTACAAAGTGAGAAGGTCTATGAGATGTTTCTTGTAAGGTTTGATGGTAGCTGAGGTTTGTAGAATAAAAACTTTGACATAAATGTCGAACTTCGACGTAAATGTTAAAAGACGGACAGACGAACGCACGGACGGAAAATCGGACGCCTAAGTCGCACCCTGCTATAAGCAGGTGCGACAATTATGAAGATAAATCCACCTGACAAACCAATATTTTGAAACAGACTTGTGCTGTATATAAAGTGGAAGATACCATTTGGTACAAAACAGGTTATGGTTCCTACTACATGTCTGCGAGCAGCAAAAATTAGACAAGGTGCACAGTCTCACCAGAGCCTTTGCTCTGCACGTATGTAATGAGCACTCCTTTCTAACGAGGCAGTTCAGATATTTACATTTCCCCACATTGCACAGCCCTACATAATTCATATTTCAATGATGTCTGCATGAATGCAGTGAGTTAAATGACATGACTGAGGTGTACAATGATACAAAAAACTAATGCACCTTTGTTAACCCTTATCTTGCTGAATATTCAGTTAAGCCACACCCATTTCTGTCTATCAACCAATCAAACTAGAGCTATCACTAAAGGTGATGAATACCCCCACAAAAACTGCCTTGATAGTACATCAGCGCCATTTTGCAATTTTTTCACTTGAAAGGGGCCATAACTATGTCGAAAATTGACGAATTGTAGTGGAAATCGAACTTGACCTGTATTTTATGATGTTACATCAGTGTACCAAAAATTATAAAAATCGGTGAAGCGGTTTTTGAGTTATCGTCTGGAAACCAAGTCAACAGACCGACCGACCGACAGACAGACAGACAGACAGACCGACCGACCGACCGACAAGCTCACTCCTATATACCCCCCCAAATTTCATTTGTGGGGGTATAATTACTTGATGTAATTTATTGCTACAAATTCATAAACTGAATACCAAACAGGGTAGATCCTGATCAGATGGCTTCTTCAGAAGCCATCTGATCTGGATCTACACTGTTTTGCAAAGATAGGGGTTGTCGTGAACAGCAAGATAAGGGTTAAGTTTGATAAGGAGTTTAAAGGCCCAGTAAACACTATTTATGCCATGTCAGTTTCTTACCAATACACAACACCTTTCCTAGGCGGGCTTATACATAAACAATTAACCATTACAGTGCACATTCTTTGGCTAAAAACCAACAACTGCCCTGCTTGAATCAGAAGAAGGTAGAAAATTACGGTAGAAATGACTTTCATGATCAATCTCCCAAAAAGAATATAGCTAATGCACTGTTTTTCAATACTGTAATTATCCTAAGTATTGGGACAGATAGGCCTTAGCAAACAGTGCAGACCCAGATAAGACCAGGATCTATACTATTTGAGCCCCGCCAAGGGAATTTGTGTCTTCGAGCATTCCGTCATGACAAATTTTAACTGCGCATGCCCAGCCAGTCAGAGGGGCGAGGGATATGGCTTTCTGTCTGGAGGTTCCTCTTGATTCACTGCTTGTATTGGCGAGCAGCGAAGGTTCTGGCGAGACTGCGTGGATGCGCAGGCTCGCCTGAACCTTCACTGCTCGCATAGGCGATAAGTACCAAAATCGCTTGACGGGGCCCATTTGCAATTATGTCTGCACCTGTTGGACTCCTTGCTGGATCATGAAACAAACTTGTTAAAAATTTAGGAGAATTATAGCAAGTCCCTAGATGTCTGAAGTTTAAGAATTTTTATGGTACTACCATTTTGATTTCTTCAAATAACATATCCAAGGTATAGTTTTTGGCTGCAGTACAGTTGGATGCTCTGCTGACTAGTGCTCAGGTGGTTGCTGATTCAATACCTGCCGGGCTTGCAACATTCTTGTGTGAGGATTGATCGGGGAAAGCTTTTGTACAATCTCACCTTTACACTGATATAAGAAGGGCAGTATCTGTCGAAAGAAAGTGCACTGCACTGGTTAAAAATGTATGTACAAGCTTGCACAGGAAACAAGAGCTGTCAGAAGATGCCAGACAGTTATCCTGAGGGGCATATTTTTCTATCTACCCCTCACAGCCATGTAGGATTCTTTTTTTGGCAAATAGTGGATTTTATTTTTATAATGTGATTGCTTTGATTGTCGAGTCCACCATATTTTGATGACAATTATGCAGCCGTTTTGACTTCACTAGTACTGTACCTGTAATTTTGTTTTGTTTGTTTGTTTGATTTGATGTTTAAAGTCCCCGTCAAGTGGAGCGCTGTGGTGCAGTGGTCAAGTATCGGCCTCGGGATCGAGAGGTACCGGGTTCGAACCCCACAAGCGGCAAGTGTTGTTTCCTTGAGCAAGAGACTTTATCCACATTGCTTAGTACTGGTTTATACCCAGGAAAAAGAGGGCCACATGGAAGATTAGTACTAGTTTACTAAATGTGTTACCCTCTATAAATAAGGTCGATTATTATTATTATTATTATTATTATTAACAATATATTGGTAATTTTGGAGACATTGCTTCCAATTTTGTGGGACTTTTACCCGACATTGAAATGAAATGACATTTCAAGCCCAATAAAACCAATAGGGTGTATAAGCATGTACGGTCCGACACACACCGCTTTGCCTGGGCAGGCTTAGATCCTCTAAGTGGTTTACCGGTACTCATGTGCGGCCGGATTCAGCTCTGCGTGGAAGCATCATGCAGCTCATTTATTTCTTCAAGCCCCAATGGGCAGGAGCCGCTGTACCTTTAGAGATGTCCGGCTTAATGACGGTGTAGGTGGCGACCTATTCATCCAGTGCACAATAAACCTGTGAAAATTCTCAATTGTTATCCTATTTGTGGGTAGGATAACCTGGGCTGGATAAGAATTTCTATCCCATGGATAAGTCCAGGATTTTCTTATCTGCTGTGCAAGAAAATCCTTTCTTCAAAGGGTTGACCCCTCATTTGTTGGGGTTCAGTAAATGCAAACAGGACATGGCAAGGGGCAGAAAAATATGCATTCACCATTCTAAACCCGCTTTGTATTCTCACCTGAAGACTAAAGGTTTCATGAACAAAAACAGACATTCTATCCACACTGGAACCTGGAAAAGAAAATGGCATGTCAAATCATTTGATTTTTTTCATTGTGTTTGGGTTTAACCCATTTTGTACCAGAACGCCCAAAATGGAAACCCTGGCAAATAGTGCAGGCCCAGATCCGACGCCGCAGAATGCAGCGTCTGATCAGGGCCTACACTATTTGCAAAAATTTAGCTCTTTTCCGAATAAATTTTCAAGATAACACAACCTGTCATCCCTATATTTGAAAATGGATTCTTTCCATATACAAGTATAAGGAGGACGATTCCATTTGGTACAAAACTGGTTAATGACATGCCCCCTTTTGTAGTCTCCCAGAGAAAGGGAGAAAAACAGTAGAAGTGACAGGAGAGAAAGAGGACCATGAATGAAAGGGTAGAAACAGGAGAAATAATATTCCCCTTCTGCACTTCTCTGCTACAAGGACAGGAGGAATTGCCAAGCTCTAAGCTAATATCAGTTAGATACTCTGCCCCCCATTGCAATCATAGGAGCAAAATAAATCTTGATGAACTCAGAAGACTTGTGAATCAAGTACCAAGTCACTCCCATGTGACAAGAATATCCCTGTTGGATATTGTTTTTCTTTACCATACCAACTGTCACACACCAGGATTTACGCCATTTAAGACTGTACATATAATTGCTTGTTTACTCTGACCTCATCATGATAGTCTCAAAAAACAACATGCAGATTTGCTGTCAGTGTTCTACCTGTCACATGAAAGATATGCTTGAACTGAAATTTGCAGCAGACACAAATTATGTCTGTTTCATTACAGTGATTAAACATGTTTTTTTTATGCATTAAAGTTCAACGGGTCCCAAGGAAGGCATCAAAAGCCAAAGCCACAGGCCAAGGTTTTCAACACCTCACTTAGCACCTGGCGAGTGTTAATGCATTGATAAGCCAAGTTTATTTGTTTGTTTTTTTTTGTATAAAAACTGAAATCATTTGATACATTTCACATTTTTCTTGCACTGATTAAGTTCAACTTTTCACCAGTGTTTTGTGAATACAAACTCATTCTGGACCAAGATAGTAGATATCTGGGTCCAGGGGCCAGTTGTTCAAAACAAACGACGTCATTAGTTAACGTATCGTTAAAACTTTGATCATTAAATATGGCAAATATGCTGAATTTTTTGCTGAAAAAATGTGAGCAGCTTTTGCGGATGCAAAAGCTGCTCACATTTTTTCAGCAAAAATACCAAAATTTTCAATATTGTACTTGCTAGAAGAGTTAACAATATGACCACTAACGAGCTCGTTAAGCTAACGATGCTTTGAACAACTGGCCCCGGTTGTTCAGAACTAATGAAGTTGTTAGTTAAAATTTCGCAAAATGCAAAAGCTATGCACATTTTTCATGAAAACTACCATTGTGTATGATAATTTATCATGTGACATCGCGTCTGAGAGTGTAATAACGCCATGTATTATTTTCGATAATCCACTAGTGGATTAAATATGCAAATTAGCTAGATACGTTCCGTAATGTTACATGTACGACGTCCTTAACGATGTCGCGTTTACTAACGGCGGAATATTGACATTTTTGTAAACAATCGTGAATAAAAAGCATTTTAAGTGTCATTTGATAAACAGAATCTTGCATTCGTGCTCATGTATTATTGGATTTATTAAACTCGTTGAGGAAAAAAGATAAAATGCTCGGCAAAGCCTTGCATTTTATCTCTTTTCCTCAACTCGTTTAATAAATTCAATAATACATGAGCACTCATGTAAGATCCTCTATGTACATAAAAGAAAAGTTAAAAATTCTACAAGCTTGTTAAACTAACAATGCTTTGAACAACTGAACCCTGTTTGCTTTGAACATTACAATCTACATGGCGGAACAAGAACAATCCCAAACCACATTTTCCCCATATAAATGAGCATGAAAAATTTGAAAAAAAAAAAAATCTAAGAAAACTATTAAAGTTATCAATCGGATATGGTGCAGATGGACATTTGCCTGGAAAGTGGGACAGCCCTGGAAAGTATATCATTATAACCAACCACTATTGTGTGGTGGGGTATAACTAAAATAATGACAAGAATGGATCATCATGTTATCAAATCTGTATAATGAATACACCTGTAAGCCCAACTTTATCTAGTGAAAATTGATTTATAGGGGTATATATTATGTTCCCATTATTTTCATTCTGCTCCACGGCATAGGTTGTTGGCAAATGTAAGAACCCTCTCTTTGAGGCAGCACCTCTATGAAGTGGTTCTAAAAAGCACCCACAACCTAGGTTTCAAGAAGAAACAAGAAAAAAAAAATCAGACAAAAATAACTGTATTGAAGACATGAAAGAATGCACTATGTATGTAACACGGATTTGTTATTGTAATGAAAACTTCATCATACACTACCATTACGATAACACATCCGTGTGATATAGTGCATTTTTCATACCTCAAAAAAGGTATTTTTCTGAAGAATATTTGTGATATTTTTCTTATTTATACTCCGAACATAGGTTTTGGGTGCTCGTTAGAACCGCCTCAATGAGGCGGTTCTAACGAGTACCCACAACCTATGTCTTGGAGCAGAAATAAGGAAAATGTTTTGACTCCCTTAAACCCCAGTTTTCTCTTTGTAAAGTGGGGGTTAGGGGGTCTTTATTTCACGGACTTGTTCATGTGATGACTTACAGGCATGTCTTTTCCTGGTACATGTTTTATATCTAAACAAGCCCAAGCTGCAGAATCTTGACACCTGAAATATACAGAGTACATCAAAATACTAGATGTATATACATCATATCATACTGCTTACCATATTCACCCTAAGTAGTCACACACCTCCAACCCTGCCCATCGGGGCTTGAAGAAATAGATGGGCTGTATGATGCTTTCAGACAGAGCTGAAACTGACAGCACATGAGTACCGGTAAACCAATAAGAGGATCTAAGCCTGCCCAGGCAAAGCGGTGTAAATATGTTCTAGAAAGGGTTATCCTTTGGAAGCAAGGAATACACCACAGAACTGTAAAATAGAGTGTACATGCTTTCTGGGCCAGACTAGCTAGTTTCGGCCAATTAGGCCTCATCAGTGACCCTCAAATATTTTCGAAATTCCACAATGGAATCAATGATCCCAAAGGACAAGAAAATATAAACTACACTATGATGTAGGGCAGGGAGACTTTTTACTGCCGCCACACATTCCCAGACACCAGCTGTAGTGACGTTGAATATGTTCTAGAAAGGGTTATCCTTTGGAAGCAAGGAATACACCACAGAACTGTAAAATAGAGTGTACATGCTTTCTGGGCCAGATTAGCTAGTTTCGGCCAATTAGGCCTCATCAGTGACCCTCAAATATTTTCAAAATTCCACAATGGGATCAATGATCTCAAAGGACAAGAAAATATAAACTACACTATGATGTAGGGCAGGGAGACTTTTTACGGCCACCTCACATTCCCAGACACCAGCTGTAGTGACTTTAAATATGTTAAGGGTTATCCTTTGGAAGCAAGGAATACAACACAGAACTGTAAAATAGAGTGTACATGCTCTCTGGGCCAGACTAGCTAGTTTCACATTACGATAAGTCACATTACGATAAAACACCTGTGCAGCAATGTGCATTTTTTCACATCTACAAAATGGCTACTTTTCTGATGAAAATCCTTGACATTTTTCTTATTTATACTCATTGAGACGGTTCTAACGAGTACCCAAAACCTATGTCTTGGAGCAGAAATAAGAAAAATAATGTATACCCTCATAACCCCAGTTTTCTCTATATAAAGTGGGGTTTAGAGGGGTGATCATTTCAAAGACTTGTTCACGTGATGAGCAAAAACCATTTCAACCCCTAAGATGCCAAACATATCAATTGTCAACTGCTTTGCCATTTGCTGAGAACTTCAGAAGTGACTGTTTCAAACAGCATGGACCCAAATCACTAGTCTGATTAGGGTGCACACTGTATGCAAAAATGTGTATGCAGTTTTTGTAAGAGAAAAAAATCTTTGACACTACCTGTCAATCACTGGCAGAAGAACTTTCACCAGAGAATCTGGAAAATGCCCACAATGCATCAGGACTCTCAGAAATAACTCAGCGAAATCTCTACAAACTGTTATTATGAATGGTGTTATAGAGACATTTCTGTGTATGCAGTTTTTGTAAGAGAAAAAAGAATCTTCAACTGTACCTATCAATCACTGGAAGAAGAACTTTCACCAGAGAATCTGGAAAATGCCCACAATGCATCAGGACTCTCAGCAATGACTCAGCAAATTCTCTACAAACTGTCGTCTGCCTCCCTGCCTTAGACTGGTGATCAGCAGATGTCGATGTTGTGTCAGTCTTTGTCATGGCTTGTGTCAGGAATAAAATGGACAAGGTGAAGTCTTTCATCAGGTATGCCTTTAAGAAAATGTAAAATAGATACAACTAATGTAAAAATCCTAAAACTTCAGACACCTGGATGACTTGCAGTAATTCTCCTTTAATTTTAACTAATTTGTTTCACGATCAAGCAAGGCATCCGAAAAGTGCAGATGGAATGGCAAACAGTGTAGATCCTGATCAGACTGCTCCTTCAGGAGCAGTCTGATCTGGATCTGCACTGTTTGCTTAGGCCTGTCTGTCCCAATACTTAGGATCATTACAGTATTCTGGAACCAGCTGTTCAAAGTATCATCAGCCCAACAATCTTGTTAGAGATCAGGGCCCAGTAGTTCAGAACTAACTATGTCATTAATTAACATATTGTTGGAATTTTGATCAATAAATATGGCAAATATACTAATATTTTTGCTAAAAAATGTGAGCAGCTTTTGCAAATGCAAAAGCTGCTTTTGCAATGCAAAAGCTGCTTATATTTTTTCAGCAAAAATACCAGAGTATTGAATAATATAGCTGCTGGAACAGTAAAGTAGAAGTAAAACAAAGATCAGGAATCGATACAATTAACTTACTCCATCCATCAAAGACACCAAAGGGAAAGAAACACAAACATGAAGCGACCAGACCATAATGGAAACCTAAACAAAGGATGGCCATAAGGAACAGTTAACAATTTGAGGATTAACAAGCTCATTAAGCTAACAATGGTTTTCAACAACGAGGCCCAGGATTCAGTTGCTCAAAGCAACATTAGTGAACAAAACATTAACTGTTCTGGTATTAAGCAAAATACCTAGTAATTCAGTGCTATTTTTGCTGAAAAGCATGAATATATTTGCCATTATAAATGTCAGATTCAAGTTTTAACAATATGTTAACTAAAAATATTGTTAGTTTAACTAATTGAACAACTGGCCCGATAATGTTTACTATTCTAGCAAGGATAATACAGTGGTAATTTTGTAGAAAATGTTAGCAGCTTCTGCATTTGCAAAAGCTACTCTCATTTTAAAAAATATTAGTATGCTTGCCCCATTAAACGATCCAAGTTTTAATATGTTAACTAACATGATTGGTTTTGAACTAGAATTTTGTTTTCTAAATAAAACAGATCTTATACCTTTCCATCATGTAAACACACCCGTGCCCTATAGTGCTGTCTTCCATATCTCCAAAATGGCTCTTTTCTGATGAAAATCTGTGATATTTTTCTTATTTATATGCAAGCATAGGTTTTGGGTGCTCGTTAGAACCGCCTCATTGAGGCGGTTCTAACAAGTACCCACAACCAATGTTTTGAAGGAGAAATGAGAATAATAATGTTTACCCCCGTACACCCCAGTTTTCTCTATATAAAGTGGGGTTTACGGGGGTAGTCTTTTCACGGACTTGTTATGCTACATTGTTCAATGAGTCGAAATTCAAAAGCTGGTAAACTTAAGTTATACTTCTTGGGTTCTACATGTTGTCTTTAAGTATTGTATATTTCTTTTTATCATATGACATCGTCTGAGAGTGTAATAACGCCATGTAATATTTTCGATAATCCACTAGTGGATTAAATATGCAAATTAGGTAGATACGTCCCGTAACGTTACATGTACGACGTCCTTGACGACGTCGCTTTTACTAATGGCGGAATTTTGACATTTTTGTAAACAATCGTGAATAAAATGCGTTTTAAATGTCATATGATAAATAGAATCTTGCATTTGTGCTCATGTTTTATTGAATTTATTAAACTCGTTGAGAAAAAAGGGATAAAATGCTCGGCACAGCCTCGCATTTTATCCCTTTTCCTCAACTCGTTTAATAAATTCAATAATACATGAGCACTCATGTAAGATCCTCTATAAACATTCATGAAAATATCTTGAACTGTTTTTATGTTACAATAATTCCACTTCTCCATAATTATGAACGTTTCGAGTGATTTGATTGGCTGAACAAAAGTTTTATACAGTCGAACTTCGATGGCTCGAACACCGATGGCTCGTTTACCATGGCTGAGTCGAACTCGTTCTTGAGTCCCTAGGAAAATTCTCTACATAAGAAATAGGGAGGGTAAGATTTATGATATTTTTGTGTTTAATCTTGCGAATGTATGCTGTCTGTACTCATTAGAATCGCCTCGATGAGGCGATTCTAATGAGTACACACAGCATACATTTTTCAATACAGAACACCGAAAGATGCTCTAAAGTATCTCGTTTTGCCTCCTGGCAGTAGCCCTCACTGGTTCAAACTAGCCATGTCTCGAACATGTTTTTAGGTCCCAGATGTGTTCGAGCCATTGAAGTTCGACTGTACTTGGATAAATTCCATGAGCAAGAATCTCAGATGTAGTTCACACAGACACAGGTAGTAATATAACGTAACGTCAAAATGCATATTTAAAACCCGCCCATTAAGTCATTGCATATCTGAAGAGACAACAACATTGTTCGATTTAAGATGGGAAACTAGTGAAAACTTAAACGTTAGAAAACAAATAAACGGAATTTAAAGACTCAACGTTTTTTTTTTTTGCTTGGGTTTCTTTTAAAGATTGCAGCTTCTAACTGAATAATCATTCAGCTGTTACCGTTGGTAAGTTCATTCTTTATACCTTTTGAAAGAATTCCAAAAATTTTCCATTTTTGTGGCATTTTTAACATTTTGATGATAATCTTGGATTTATAAGGAATAAATTATCATTTTTTTAGATTTTATTGAAGTGTAAACACTGGTGAATCACTCACAAACCTAGCATCAAGCCCTTTTGGCTTCATGCAGTTTGTGAGTGATTCAAAAATGTTAAACATTCCTGCCTATGGTGGGATTTCAACCAGGGCTGCCTGGATGAAAATCCAATGCAAAAAGAGTCAACATCCTGACGCTGGTGTCAGAGATTGGTTTCAAACCTACAATCTATGCATAATCTACCAAGGTAGGTATCTACGGGTAGGAGTTATGGTCTATAACTCTGAAAAGGTTGATGAGATGCCACAGATTTGAAATTAAATTTACAGCCTATTCACCATATTTGCATTATTTGCTGGCTTCCAGCTTGCACATTGTCAATATTGGAACAAGAGGGCCATGATGGCCCTGGATCGCTCACCTAATCCATAGTGTAACATGTGGGCGCCAGAGAGGGTCATTATTGGCCCCAGGGCTTTAATGTGCATAATGTTGAGGGACGTCTTAAAAGTGAAGCTTCATACCAAACATCAACAAAAGCTATAATTTGAACAATCTTGGCAATGGTCCACTAGATGAAGCTACACATCAAATATCAAAGACCTGGGCTCTGCGGTTTCAGAGAAGAAGATTTTTTTTAAAGATATTCCCTACATAAGCCTATGCAAAACCAAATGACCCCCAGGCTATATAAATCTATGTAAAACCAAAGGGCCCCGGGGAGGGGGCATTTTTTGTCCCAGCACTATAATTTGAACAATCTTGTTTGGGGTCCACTAGATGAAGCTTCATACCAAATATCAAAGTCCTGGGCATTGTGGTTTCAGAGAAGAAGATTTTTAAAGATTTTCCCTATATAAGCCTATGTAAAACCAAAGGGCCCCCGGGCGGGGGCATTTTTGGCCCCAGCACTATAATTTGAACAATCTTGGTAGGGGTCCACTAGATGAAGCTTCATACCAAATATGAAAGACCTGGGGCTTTCGGTTTCAGAGAAGAAGATTTTTAAAGATTTTCCCTGTATGTAAAACCAAAGGCCCCCAGGGCGGGGGCATTTTTGGCCCCAGGGCTATAATTTGAACAATCTTGGTAGAGGTCCACTAGGTGAAGCTTCACACCAAATATCAAAGACCTGGGCTTTGTGGTGTCAGAGAAGAAGATTTTTAAAGATTTTCCCTATATAAGCCTATGTAAACTCAAAGGCCCCCGGGGCATGGGCATTTTTGGCCCTAGGGCTATAATTTGAACAATCTTGGTAGAGGTCCTCTAGATGAAGCTTCACACCAAATATCAAAGATCTGAGCCTTGCAGTTTCAGAGATGAAGATTTTTAAAGATTTTCCCTGTATAAGCCTTTGTAATACCAAAGGCCCCAGTGGCGGGGGCATTTTTGGCCCCAGGGCTATAATTTGAACAATCTTGGTAGAGGTCCACTAGGTGAAGCTTCACACTAAATATCAAAGACCTGGGCCTTGTGGTTTCAGAGAAGAAGAGTTTTAAAGATTTTCCCTATATAAGCCTATGTAAACCCAAAGGCCCCCGGGGCGGGGGCATTTCTGGCCCAAGGGCCATAATTTGAACAATCTTGGTAGAGGTCCACTAGATGAAGTTTCATACCGAATATCGAAGACCTGGGCCTTTCGGTTTCAGAGAAGAAGATTTTTAAAGATTTTCCCTATATAGGCCTATGTAAAACCAAAGGCCACTGGGGCGGGGGCATTTTTGGCCCTAGGGCTATAATTTGAACAATCTTGGTAGAGGTCCACTAGGTGAAGCTTCACACCAAATATCAAAGACCTGGGCGTTGTGGTTTCAGAGAAGAAGATTTTTAAACATTTTCCCTATATAAGCCTATGTAAACCCAAAGGCCAAAGGGGCGGGGGCATTTCTGGCCCAAGGGCCATAATTTGAACAATCTTGGTAGAGGTCCACTATATGAAGCTTCATACCAAATATCGAAGACCTGGGCCTTTCGCTTTCAGAGAAGAAGATTTTTAAAGTTTTCATTTTAGAAATCTATTTTTAGCTCCTGTGACCTAGATGTGCAATGGACCGGAACCATTTGAACAACTTTGAAAGGGGACCACCTAAGGATCATTCCTGTGAAGTTTGGTTAAAATCCGATCAGTGGTTTAGGAGAAGATGTCATTTGAATAAAAAGTTTACGCACGCACGCACACACGCACACACGCACGCACGCACGCACGCACGACGGACGACGGACAAAAAGTGATCCCAAAAGCTCACCTTGTCACTACGTGACAGGTGAGCTAAAAACAGGTAACCTGACCTTTCAAGGTCAGGGGGGTCTGGTTACCTGCTTTTCCAACACTTATAATCTTCAGACTAGGAACCAGCAGATAATGCAAAAAGGTGAATTGTTTTATGGAGCATAAAAAGAGAATCCTCAACACTCTGGAGATGTCATAAAGATCTGATAAACTACTTACCTCCAGTGTGAGAGGACAACTTATCTCAGGCTGACCTAGCAGCAGTTTAGTATGTAGGTATATTGCTGTGGTTGTTCTCATGTCTTCATAACTGGAATGGTAGAACAAGTACAGAGGTTTCTCTTTTAATGACAGTCATTATGATAAGACACCCATGAAACATAATGCATTTTTTCACATCTCCAAAATGATGAAATCTGTGATATGTTTCTTATTTATACTGCAAACATAGGTTGTAGATACTCGTTAGAACCACCTCAATCATAGGTTGGGGGTGCTCATTAGAACCATCTCATTGAGGTGGTTCTAACGAGTACCCACCACCTATGTCATAGAGCAAAAATAAGCTTAATAATGTATACCCCTGTAAACCGCTGTGTAAAAGGTTGCTTATCTGTAAAATCTGGGCTGGATTCATGTATTGGCAAACAGTGTAGCCCCGGAACAAATGTCTGATCAGGGTCTACATTGTTTGCATAAGAAACTGGAATTTAAGGGTTACACCAAACAGTCTAAGTCCCAGTTCAGGACTATTTTCCATGCCTACACGCAGGGACAATCAACCCATCAGTGCTGTCAGTACTTTGATTAGCTGAATAATCCAACTGTTCTCAAACTTTGATATTAAAGCTAACAAGCAAATTCGTTGAATTGATATCCCCCGCTGAATGGGTTTTTCGTGTAGAATGGCAAGAAAATATATCTGGCCAAAATTGAGAAAAAAAAATTGCGCGTGCATCACGGCAGCATAATAATACATATTTATTTCAAGTTTCATTCTATTCCATGCAATAGTTGCTGAGAAGCGGTTCCAGACAAAGTGAGACGACGAAAAATCCAGAATTTTAATCATTTAAGGGGCCATAACTCTGGGTGTAAAAAGTCAATCCGAAAAAAATTTGTGTGTGCATCACCACAGCATAATAATACATATTTATTTCAAGTTTCATTTAATTCCATGCAATAGTTGCTGAGAAACAGTTCCCGACAAAAAAGTGAGACGGCGAAAAATCCAGAATTTCAATCATTTAAGGGGCCATAACTCTGGATGTAAAAAGTAAATCCGGAAAAAAAAATGCGCGTGCATCACCACAGCATAATAATACATATTTATTTCAAGTTTCATTTAATTCCATGCAATAGTTGCTGAGAAACGGTTCCGGACAAAGTGAGACGACGAAAAATCCAGAATTTCGATCATTTAAGGGGCCATAACTCTGGATGTAAAAAGTCAATCCAGAAAAAAATTGCGCGTGCATCACCGCAGCATAATAATACATATTTATTTCACGTTTCATTTAATTCCATGCAATAGTTGCTGAGAAACAGTTCTGGACAAAGTGAGATGACGAAAAAATCCAGAATTTCAATCATTTAAGGGGCCATAACTCTGGATGTAAAAAGTCAATCCGAAAAAAAATTGCGCGTGCATCACTGCAGCATAATAATACATATTCATTTCAATTTTCATTTAATTCCATGCAATAGTTGCTGAGAAACGGTTCCGGACAAAGTGTGACGGGCGGACGGAAGGACGGACGGAAGGATGGAAGGACGGATGGAAGGATGGACGGACGGACAACGCCAAAACTATATCCCTCCGCCTTCGGCGGGGGATAATTATTCCAACCATTCTCGTCATTCTCAAACTTTGCTATAAAGACTGCCATTCTCAAACTTTTGTTGTCATTGCTAATAACATTGCAAAATTAAGTATCGTATTTACCATATGTATTCAGACAGACAGGCATGAGTAAACAGTGTAGACCCAGATGAGATGCCGCAGAATGCGGCATCTCATCTGGGTCTACACCGTTTGCGACTCATCCAGCTATTCTTAGACACAGCATCGGGTAGTAAGTTGTACTTGGTCAAAATTTATAACAAGTATGGTAAGGAGTTGAGCTGTCTGAATGTTTAGGGTAAATACGGTTAATTTACAGGAATTAGACTAGCAGCAGTTGTCTCACCTTTTAAATCCTTTTTGTACAATTGTTGACTGTATCCATGACAACCATCTTGTGTTTTTACCTCTGCTCACAACTTCTCCAATAGCTGCTTGTTGTTCATGTTTACGTTTCTTTCTATATCTATAACCCTTCTTGTTTATTCTACAATTAATAAACATTCTAATGAAATTGAGCATGTAACTCGAAATCTGATTGGATAACATCAAAAATTTGTGGCAGTCTATATATTCTGCCATATACTGTCGGAAACCTGATGTCACCACAATACATTGCTTTTCATATGCTGGCGTTTGTGTCTATGCACCTCACAGTGTTGCTGTTTTGTGCAAAATAGTACAGTTTTTAACAAAACCAATTAAGTGTATTAGAATGGGGATAACTGTACCCCAAAATTGTCATTTGGGGAGGTAAATCATAGGTTTTTACGGTCGCAAATTCTGACATATGGCTCCACTGACAGGTCGCTGTAAAACGAAATTTCCAACTGCAAAACTGCCGATTAATCTACCCAATAACAATTTTGAATACAGTTATCCCCTGAGTCAATTTTCAATGGTTAGAACACCCTTCAGTCCATGATGCTTGTACTAGGCACAGAGGATCTTACATGAGTGCTCATGTATTATTGAATTTATTAAACGAGTTGAGGAAAAGGGATAAAATGCGAGGCTCTGCCGAGCATTTTATCCCTTTTCCTCAATGAGTTTAATAAATTCAATAATACATGAGCACGAATGCAAGATTCTATTTATCATATGACATTTAAAACGCTTTTTATTCACGATTGTTTACAAAAATGTCAATATTCTGCCGTTAGAAAACGCGACGTCGTTAAGGACATCGTACATGTAACGTTATGGGATGTATCTAGCTAATCTATTTATATCCACTAGTGGATTATCGAAAATAATACATGACGTTATTACACTCTCAGACGCAACGTCATATGATAAAGTAGTCTATCATATAACGTCATTGTTATTTAATGGATAAAGTCATGCCATAAACAAGAGGGCCATGATCTCACTGAATCGCTCATCTGATCCATATTGTACAAATGAAACTTTAGGTAATATGAGGTGGAATACAGAATTTGAGCAATTTTGGTTGACGGTGACCCAAGGAACATTTCTGAATTATTTCAAAATCCAGCTGTTTAGAAGTAGAAGTCATTTAAGGTTTTCATAATTTAAGCTCTGGTGCAGCAAAAGTATTTTGAGCTATTTTGTTAGAGGGTCACCCATGCAACATTCTTATGAAAGATTTTCCTTTTAGTGAAAGAGTCTTTTCAAAGTGTTTCTATTTTAAGTTCTTGTGACCATCTTGTTCAACAGAGTGGAACAATTTGAGCAATTTGACAGACGGTTACCCAAAAGATATTCCTGTGAAATCATTTAAAAATCCCCTTGTTTAGGAGAAGCCAGTTAAAGGTGTGTTTTGTTTTCTATTTTTAAGCACTGGCAGCCTCCTTGTGAAGTGGCGTGGAATGGTTCGAGCAAGACTGAAAGAGGGCTTCCCAAGTTAGACTCCTGTCAAATTATTTCAAAATCCATCCATTTGTTTGGGAGAAGTCAGAAGGACTACATTTTGCTATTTTTAGCTCTGGTGGCCATTTTGTTCAATAGTGCTTAATGGTTGGAGTAATTTTGTTAGCGGATCACCGAAGGAACGTTCCTTTGAAATAATTTCAGTAGCCACCCACAAGTATAGGAACAGGAGTCATTTAAATGTTTATCTGTATTTTTTTGTGTGTTTTTTTTATCTCAGACTGCCATATTAACCCTTGTTCTGCTGAGCCCGGATATGCCTTTTCTTTGAAACAATGTAGATCCAGATCAGATGGCTTCTGAAGAAGCCATCTGATCAGGGTCTACACTGTTTGTCATTCTGATTGTGAATTTGTTGTAATAATTTGCTACAGGTAATCTGATTGGTCGATAATCAGTAGTGGGTGTGGCATATATGAATATTCAGCAGGACAAGGGTTAATCCTTGGCGCAGAACATTTCAGTAGAGAGTCGCCCAAGAAAAATTCCTGTGAAATTATTTTAAAACCCATCCACTGGTTTGGGAGCAGAGGTCATTTAAATTCTATTTTAAGCATGGTGGCCATCTTGTTCATGGGAATGGAATTGTTTGAGAAATTTTAGTACAGGATCGACCAAGGAACATTCCTGTAAATTGCTTCAAAACCCATCCACCGGTTTTGGAGACGAATTCATTTAACGTTTTTTTTTTCTTCTATATTTAGCTCTGGTGGCCACCTTTTTCA
Source organism: Lucinisca nassula (assembly GCA_963580285.1). Lineage (NCBI taxonomy): Eukaryota > Metazoa > Mollusca > Bivalvia > Lucinida > Lucinidae > Lucinisca > Lucinisca nassula. The sequence goes on from OY757018.1 coordinate 17,303,819, forward strand.
TCCAAGTGAAACAGTTTGAGCAATTTTGGTAGAGGGTCACTTAGGAAACATTTGTGTGAAATTATTTTAAAATCCATCCACTGGTTAAGGAGAAGTCGTTTAAAGGATGTTCTAGTTTTAGCTCTGGTGGCCATCTTATTCACTGGAGAGAATAAGTTGGAGCAATTTTGGTAAAGGGTCATCCTAGGAACATTCCTGTGAAATTATTTCAAAATCCAATCACTGGTTAAGGAGTAGTGGTCTACGTTTAGCTCTGGCAGCAATTGTGTTCATCCAAGTGGAACGGTTTGAGCAATTTTGGTAGAAGGGTCACTCATGAAACATTCCTGTGAAATAACTTAAAATCAATCCACTGGTTAAGATGAAGAAGTCGTTTAAAAGTTCTTTTTTTTTTTTAGCTCTGGCAGCCGTGTTGTTCATTGGAGGGAACAGTTTGAGCAATTTTGGTACAGGGTTATCCAAGGAACATTCCTGTGAAATTATTTAACGATTCATACACTGGTTATGGAAGAGAAGTGGTTTGAAGATATTTCTATTTTTAGCTCTGGTGGCCATCTTGTTTATCCCAGCTGAACCGTCTGAGCAATTTTGGTAGAGGGTCACCCAAGGAACATTCCTGGAATTTATTTCAAAATCCATCCACTGGTTAAAGAGAATAAGAAGTTAAAAGAGTTTTCTATTTTTAGCTCTGGCAGCCATTTTGTTAATCTGCGAGAAACAGTTTAAGGGTCACCCAAGAAACATTCCGGTGAAATTATTTCATAATCCATCCACAAGTTAAGAAGTTGTCCAAAGTTTTTTCTATTATTAGCTCTGGCAGCCAACTTGTTCATCCGAGCGGAACGGTCTGAGCAATTTTGGTAAATGCAAGGAACATTCATGTGAAATTATTTCAAAATCCATCCACTGGATAAGGAGGAGAAGTCGTTTAAATATTTTTTCTATTTTCAGCTCTAGTGGGCATTTTGTTCATCCAAGCCAAATGGTTTAAGCAATTTCGGTACAGTGTCACCGTAGAAAAATTCCTGTGAAATTATTTCAAAATCCATCCACTAGTTAAGGAGGAGAAGTCATTTTATGTTGTTTTTTTTTTTTTATTTTTAGCTCTGGCATCCATCTTGTCTGAGCAGAACGGTTTGAGCAATTTTGGTAGAGGGTCCCCCAACGAACATTCATGCGAAATTATTTCAAAATTCATTCACTGGTTAAGGAGAAGTCTTTTAAATGTTTGTTTATTTTTAGCTCTGGTGGCAATCTTACTCATCCGAGTGGATTGGTTTGAGCAGTTTTGATAGAGGGTTATTATTATTAGCTCAACTGGAGCAAACCTGGTCAGCTTATGCTGTGGCCTATTGTCTGTCAACTGCTGTCCATCCCTCATCTGTCTGTCATACGTCCATCGTGAACTTTTCACATTTTTGTCATCGCCTCCAGAACCGGAAGTTAGAACAAGATGATACTTGGTGGGAGGCATTGAGGTGACATGGTGATTCAGATTTGTTAGAATGGTTCCTTTCTGATATCCATGATAGCCGCCATCTTTAACCCTTATCCTGCTGTTCACGACAACCCCTATCTTTGCAAACAGTGTAGATCCAGATCAGATGGCTTCTGAAGAAGCCATCTGATCAGGCTCTGCACTGTTTGACATTCAGTTTATGAACTTGTAGCAATAAATTACATCAAGTGACTTGATTGGTCGATAGACAGAAATGGGTGTGGCTTAAATGAATATTCAGCAAGATAAGGGTTAAATTCTTCAAACTAAATCTCCTCCCGAGCCAAAAGTGGGATTGAGCTGCGAGTTGATGGGAGGCATCAAGATGACATTCAGATTCAGATTTGCTAAAATTGTTCCGTTCCAATATCCAAGATGGCGGCCACCTTGAATTACTTCAAAGGACATCTCCTAAACCAAACGTCAGACTGAACTTACACATGATGGGAGCTTCAGAGCAACAGAGATTCAGGTTTGTTAAAATGGTTCTGTTTGAGTATCCAAGATGGCCACAATGGTGGCCATCTTGAAATTCTTCAAATGACATCTCCTTTCAAAAGAAACGTCTGAGTTTAAACTTGATAGGAGGCATCTGGGTGTCATGGAGATTCAGATTTGCTAAAATGGTTTCTATCCGATATCCAAGATGGCCACCATCTTGAAATTCTTATTTGAAGACTTTAAAGTTGACCGCCATCTTGGATACCAGAATGGACAAACAGCAGACAACATAAACAGACAACATTTTCAGATTCAGACTTTCTAAGCATCTTAAGCATAAAAAGAACACAATGCCAAACATTCAAAAGAAAGTCCTGTATATTCTTACTTGTAGAGAATCTCCAATGGTGAGGCAATCACTGCCAGGGATGCCAGCAGGCTGGTGCACAGATTGTGTATTGAGTGGTGTGGCTCCTGAGAGAAGCTTGCATCCATGCACTGGGAGATAGAGCTACTGGCATTGTACAGCATCTCACTGACACAGAGCAGTACAGAGACAATATCACATCTGAAACACAGCAAACAATTTCAGTCCTGACATGAAAAAAAAATGTCTTTTGGGTTTTTGACAAGGCAAGACACAAAACCAACCTAATGAGCCACAAGGACCAGCAGGAATCTTGAAGATTTTAATTCTTGCACACCAGATAAGGAAATCTATAATTTTAGCTTGGGATAGAAATTCTGTTCTGACCCTTGTGTTCTTGCCAAATTGAATATTCACGGGTGTTTCATAAATGCATATGTTGAATTTGACTTCATATGCGCCATTGTTAAGGTTGACGTCAAAGCATGTTACATGATGTCATTAAAAATCAGTGTAGTGTAACCACAATATGCCGGATGTTGGCAACCAAAATGACTGCAGTATTGAAAATCCAAGCTCAGAAATGGAAGGTATGCAAGAAAAAGAATCCTACATGGGTGTGAGGGGTGGATAGAAAAATCCCAAGCTAAAACTATGGATTTCCTTATCTGGTGTGCAAGAACAAATTTTCTCATGAAGTGGCTCAATTCAACATTCCACATGAAATTTTCCAAACATTCTCTCCCTTTTGCTGATTCAAGAAGGGCAGTTGTCAGTTTCTGACAAAAGAAGGTGCACTGTACTGGATATATGTTTATGTACAGGTCTGCCCAGTAAAAAAGTGGATAGGTAAACTGAATGGGTGTGGCCGCAATAGTTAATCCTCGAAATCATTTTAACATCTCCGTGTAATGAACACTCCAGTAAAACCAACTTTATATAGAGAAAACTGGGGTTTACAGTGGAAAACATTGTATTCCTTATTTCTGCTCCTAGACATAGGTTGTGGATACTCGTAAGAACTGCCTCCTTTACCGCCTCAAGAAGGCAGTTCTAACAAACACCTACAGCCTATGTTTGGCATATGAATCAGAAAATTATCACAAATTTACATCAGAACAAGAGCTGTCGCTACGTGACCAATGCCCCCCCCACCCCTTGGGAGCTGCAAAATTTCAAGGGGAGATAATTCAGCCAAAAATGACAACAGAGTTATGGCCCTTGGTCAGAATGTAGCTCTTGTGATGGTGAATAAGTGTGTGAAGTTTCATAGGGCTAGGTCAAATACTTTTGAAGTTATGATCAAGGTTAAAGTTTTTGTGACAGACAGACAAACAAACAGACAGGCAAAATTTCAAGGGGAGATAATTCAGCCAAAAAGACAACAGAGTTATGGCCCTTGGTCAGAATGTAGCCCTTGTGATGGTGAATAAGTGTGTGAAGTTTCATGGGGCTAGGTCAAATACTTTTGAAGTTATGATCAAGGTTAAAGTTTTTGTGATGGACAGACTAACAAACAGACAGACATGCCACTCAAATCAAAGATTCTCAGGGGGCATAAAAATCAACCGTCTGAGACATTTGAAAGAATGCTCTATGCCATACGGTTGTGTTATATGCAATATAGAAGTGGTAATTTTTGCTGAAAAAAAAAATGGGAGCAAGTTGCTCCCATTTTTCCGCAAAATAAAAAATATATTTGCCAAATTAAAAAATCAAAGTTTTAATAAAATGATGTTAACTGATGACATCATTAGTTTTAAACAGCTGGCCCCTGATCAAACTATGTGCATGTGCTATATCTGGGGCCAGTTGTTCAAAACTAACATTGTCGTTAGTTAACACACTGTTAAAACTTTTGCCATTTAATATGGCAAATATGCTAATATTTTTGCTGAAAAAATGTGAGCAGCTAGCTGATCACATTTGTTCGCAAATATACCAAACTTTTAGATATTGCACTTGCTAGAACAGTTAACAATACCACTAACAAGCTCGTTAAGCTAACGATGCTTTAAACAACTGGCCCCTGATAGATCTAAGTGTATTTATCATATGATGTCGCGTCTGAGAGTGTAATAACGCCATATAACATTTTCGATAATCCACTAGTGGATTAAATATGCAAATTAGCTAGATACGTCCCGTAACGTTACATGTACGACGTCTTTAATGACGTCGCGTTTACTAACGGCGGAATTTTGACATTTTTTGCAAACAATCGTGAATAAAATGCGTTTTTAATGTCATATGATAAATAGAATCTTGCATTCGTGGTCATGTACCATTGAATTTATTAAACTCGTTGAAGAAAAGGGATAAAATGCTCGGCAAAGCCTCGCATTTTATCCCTTTTCCTCAACTCGTTTAATAAATTCAATAATACATGAACACTCATGTAAGATCCTCTATGTGCTATTTCTGTATATTAACCTGAACTGATGCAGCCTTCTAAAGCTTGGTTTTGCCTGGCTGTATCTTTGTGTAAGAATCTGTAGTGACTCATGAACTATGGCACCAAACATTCTCTGAGATAGTTTCGGAGGACAAATAGACCACATGTCATATTGCACACCCCGCAGATAATAGTTCCACATCTGAATTGGAAAGGAGCACCTCTCATCCTAAAAATAAAATTAATAACCTTCCAATATACCAAAGAATCTGAAAATGAAAAGAACAAGAAATGAACATTACTGTAGCTTTGTCTTTTAAACATGGACACTGGAGCACTATTACACCCCTTGACCCGTGAACACTTTGGTAGGCCTCTTTTCATTTTGACTTGAAACACCATTCAATATATCCCGTCATCCTCTTAGACAACTGCTAGTCAGGTATAAATTCAAAACATAAAATGGTGTACTTTTCATTGCAAACTCCTGAACTGTCCAATTAGAACACACCTCCAATGTCAATCAGACCTAAAACTGTAACATATGTTTGCCAATAAAAGACCCTATCAAGTTAGATGGCTTGATCCAGTTTAAGAAATTTTTTACAAATGACATCTGATTGTCCCAGTGTTCTAGTTCTAACAAGTACCCAGAACCTATGTTTTGAATATAAGTAAGACTCACAAAATTTCATCAGAAAATTACCTGTTTTGGAGATATTACAGAATGTATTATGCCACACTAATGTGTTATCGTAATTTATCATATGACGTCGTTGATAAGCAGTGGATAACGTTGTGTAATAAAAATCGTATGACCACACGTTTAATAACACTTTGGCATGATTAAGTAACGTCATGACGACATCCATATCAACAATGCATTTTTCGCAGAAAAATTGTCAAATTAAAAGGCGATAAAATCCAATTACAAGTAGTCATATGATAAAGAGAATCTTGCACTCGTGGTCATTTCATATGAAAGTTATGAAACTCGCCGAAGGCTCATTTCATAAATTTCATATGAAATGACCACTCGTGTAAGATCCTCTATGTACCTCATAGAATTCTTTAAGCTCTGTCCAGTTACTGCTGTCAGCATCATGTAGTACACTTGTAGCTATGAAGTTGTTATGTATCTGTACCAGTAGATCTGATAGGGAGTCCACTAGCTCAACAAAATGTTTGTACAGTAAGCTGAATGGCCTTTTGCTGAAAAAAGACGTCATTGGTAAAACTTCTGAGTCTTAGAACTCCTGAGCGGAAACATCGCGATAACAAGTCCGTGAAAGAAGACCCACTAAACCCCACTTTATATAGAGAAAAAGTGGCGTTTACGGGGGTATACATTATCTGCCTTATTTTTGCTCAAAAACATAGATTGTGGGTACTCGTTAGAACCGCCTCATTGAGGCGGTTCTTACAAGCACCCACAATCTATGTTGAAAGCAGAAATAACTAGAGCTGTCAGTGAAACTGACTAGGGCCCCGGCAGCGCTATCAGAAATTTGTGGACAGACAGACGGACAGACAGACAGACGGACGGACAGAGTGATTACTATAGGGCACCCACACTTTCAGTGCGGGGCCCTAATAAAGATGTTATCATTTTTACCTAATATTTATCTTTTTCTGACACCATGTTGGACGCCATTATTTCTTACGGACATGTTTTCCTAATGTATGACTATGAACAGAAAGGCCTGAACAAAGTTTAAACCCAGTTGACACCCCGCACAATGCAGCGTCTCATATTGTACGGCATCTCATCCAGCTATTTTTTCAGACACACATCGGGTATTAAATTATACTTGTTCCAATGTTAGAGCATATATGGTAAGGAGTTGAGGTGTTTGAACAGATAGGGTAAATACAGAATACATCAGCCTTAGGCTAAAGCTAGGTAAATGTTCGGTATCATAAGAAGTGACATCTCTATGCAGGGTTCAAGCTAGCGGTCAAATGCCAGAAGAAAATAAATTTAAATCTGGCGCAAATCTGTGTCATTTGGCAAAAACTAGTGGGGGTAAAAAGACCGGTCAATGAGGAAGTTTTAACAAGCACCCACAGAGTATGTTTCTCGTGGAAAAAATAATATCACAATTTTTCATCAGAAATTAACTGTTTTGGACATCTGAAAGAATGCATGGATGTGTTACCATAATCATGACATAATGCAGAAGATGCCTCATTTAGATGTTCCATTTCATTTCATGTATCTTGTCCTTACCTTTCAACTGTTGCCAGCAGGGTATCAAAATGATCTTACCTTTCATCTGCTACCAGCAGGGCATCAACATGCTCTTACTTTTCATCTATTGCCAGCATGTATTTCAACTATTGCCAGCAGGTATCAAAATGCTCTTACCTTTCATCTATTGCCAGCATGTATTTCACTATTGCCAGCAGGTATCAAAATGCTCTTACCTTTCATCTATTGCCAGCATGTATTTCACTATTGCCAGCAGGTATCAAAATGCTCTTACCTTTCATCTATTGCCAGCAGGTATTTCAACTATTGCCAGCAGGTATCAAAATGCTCTTACCTTTCATCTATTGCCAGCAGGTATTTCATATATTGCCAGCAGGTATCAAAATGCTCTTACCTTTCATCTATTGCCAGCATGTATTTCAACTATTGCCAAGAGGTATCAAAATGCTCTTACCTTTCATCTATTGCCAGCATGTATTTCAACTATTGTCAGCAGGTATCAAAATGCTCTTAACTTTCATCTATTGCCACCATGTATTTTAACTATTGCCAAGAGGTATCAAAAGACTCTTACCTTTCATCTATTGCAAGCAGGTATTTCAACTATTGCCAGCAGGTATCAAAATGCTCTTACTTTTCAGGTATCAAAATGCTCTTACCTGTCATCTATTGCCAGCGGTTATTTCACTATTGCCAGCAGGTATCAAAATGCTCTTACCTTTCATCAATTGCCAGAAGGTATCAAAATGCTCTTACCTTTCATCTATTGCCAGTAGGGTATCAAAATGAAGTAAATAATTGCGTATATAAGCAGCACTTGACAGTATCACATACAAATTCTTGACAGCTGAGTGAACAGGTACATCTGTGCAAATCTGAAAAAAAATATAAATATTGTCTTTGTGACAAAAGTATATAAAAGTCAGGCTGGATATTGCCTACAGATGTTTGTGCAATGTTTTGAATGGAGATTTTGTTTTGTTTTGTTTCATGGCCCTTTCTAGACTATTTCACTTATTTCAAGATGATCATTAATCAAAGGTGGGCAAACAGTGGAGTACCATGAAAATAAAAACCAACTTTTGCAACCTACAATTGACATGAGGGCCACTACAACCCACAGTGATGAAAGACAAAATTATTAACCCTTATCCTGCCGAATAATGAAGTTAGCCACATCCACTTCTGATCTTGAACCAATCAGATTACTCGATGTAATTTATTCCTACAAACACACAAACTGAATATCCAACAGCATAAATCCTGATAAGAACTGCCTCAATGAGGTGATTTTAATGAGCACACACAACCTATGTTTGGAGTATAAATAATAAAAGTATCACAAATGTTCATCAGCAAAATAATTTTTTGGAGATATGAAAACGGGGAACAACCTACGTCATAGCAGAGATGTCGTACCCATTTCAGAAGCGCCATATTGGCGTAAATAGGGAAATAAAATGCTTCAAACTAGATATGTATATACGAGTCTTCAGAAAACATACTTCAGCTGGTAACAAACAATATTTGCATCCCATCAGTGAGATAATTCCACCTTGAAACATTGAAAAGGCTTTGATAGCTCCGCCACAAGATTTGAATCGGCACTGTAAACAATGGTAGTTCCGACATCATTGCCAAATCAGCTTGTGTTGAATTATTTAAAGAAAATGTCACATTTCTGAGACACATTTCTGTACGTTTGATTCTTTTATGACCTAATGCACCGACTGCGCCTACTTGTTGTGGCAAATGCCTTTTGTGTAGCCAACGCCGGCAAACCTACGAATGGTTATGACGTCACTGCTCTGACGTAGGTTGTTCCCCCTGTGAAAAAATGCATGAGTGTCTTATTGTAATGTAATAGCCGTGTGATGAATTTCACTACCTTGTTTTCTTACCTTACTCATATGAACATGAAAGTTCTTGAGGCTGAGATTAGCTACATCAACAAAGGCTGTTCTCACAATATTCAGAGTTCCATCTTGACCTGCCTTGGCAAATGGTATAAACATGTCCAGTTCAGCCATGAAATCTGACACAGCCTGAAAAAAAGTACATTTCATTTCACTTAAGGGAAATGGGAACACCTTCAGGGGAGGCAACTCCTGCAAAGGTATATTTGTCTCCCATGTCAATAGGGGTCAACTCTTAAAGGAAAGAATTTGCTCCTGAGGAGCAAATTCTTTCCTTTAAGAGTAGACCCCTTTTTCATTGGCACAGGGCTTATAGACAAGAGGCTCAATGAGCCTAAACCACTCACCTGAGGAACTTAAGTTTTAACAATTCACAGACTTGACTACTAAATCTGATAATAGAATCCAGCCCATTGACCCTTACAGGATATAAGTCATGATTATTGCATTGCATTCCAAGTTTGAGACTTCTAGCTTCTATAGTTCCTGAGAAATCTTTGACGAAAATTTAACATTGGTCAAAATGGAGAGAAAGAAGAATGAAAGAACAGATGAACAAATAAGCTGAGAAAGCCCAATGTCTCTTACACAAAATAAGTCATCATTATTCTATTGAATACCAAATTTGATGCTTCTAGCTTTTATAGTTCCTGAGAAATCTTTGATTAAAAATTTAACATTGGTCTATTATCTCTATATGGAGAGAAAGAAGAATGAAGGAACAAATGAACCAGACTAGCTCCAAAACCTAATGCAGCCTTTCCCCTTGCCCAATGGTGCTACACATAAAATTTAAACAAGATTGGTCGACTGCCTTCTGAGATATGCTTCATTGAAAGTGTGGACGACGGATGGACGGACGACAGACGACGGACTCCGGAGCCTTGGTATACTATCGGCTCACTGGAGCCTTTGGCTCAGGTGAGCTAAAAATTCAAGTCACTATTTCTGTCACAACATTTTCCCTACGTTAAGTCTATGGGCAAATTTTTTTGTCTCTCAAGGTCACGTAACTCCGAGGTCAATATTCCGATTCGGCCCAAAATCGAACTTAACCGAGATTTTATGCCTGTCCTCGTTACCTGCAAGTTTGAAGCTGATATGAATAAAAATAAAGTTGCTATCGTGGTCACAACGTATTTTTTCATGCTCAAGGGCAGGTAACTCCAAGGCAAATAATCCGATTCGGCCCAAAATCGAACTTAACCGTGATTTTATGTCTGTCCTCGTTACCTGCAAGTTTGAAGCTGATCTGAAAAAAATTCAAGTCGCTATCGTAGTCGCAACATTTTCCCTAATTAAGTCTATGGGCAAATTTTTTGTCGCTCAAGGTCACGTAACTCCGAGGTCAATATTCCGATTCGGTCCAAAATTGAACTTAACCGAGATTTTATGCCTGTCCTCGTTACCTGCAAGTTTGAAGCTGATATGAATAAAAATAAAGTTGCTATCGTGGTCACAACGTATTTTTTTAAGCTCAAGGACAGGTAACTCCAAGGCAAATAATCCGATTCGGCCCAAAATCGAACTTAACCAAGATTTTATGTCTGTCCTCGTTACCTGCAAGTTTGAAGCTGATCTGAAAAAAATTCAAGTCGCTATCGTAGTCACAACATTTTCCCTATGTAATGTCTATGGGCAAATTTTTTGTTGCTCAAGGTCATGTAACTCCGAGGTCAATATTCCGATTCGAACTTAACTGAGATTTTATGCCTGTCCACGTTACCTGCAAGTTTGAAGCTGATCTGAATAAAAATAAAGTTGCTATTGTGGTCACAACGTATTTTTTTATGCTCAAGGGCAGGTAACTCCAAGGCAAATAATCCGATTCGGCCCAAAATCTAACTTAACCGAGATTTTATGTCTGTCCTCGTTACCTGCAAGTTTGAAGCTGATCTGAAAAAAATTCAAGTCGCTATCGTAGTCACAACATTTTCCCTATGTTAAGTCTATGGGCAAATTTTTTGTCGCTCAAGGTCACGTAACTCCGAGGTCAATATTCCGATTCGGCCCAAAATCGAACTTCACCGGGATTTTATGCCTGTCCTCGTTACCTGCAAGTTTGAAGCTGATCTGAATAAAAATAAAGTTGCTATCGTGGTCACAACGTATTTTTTCATGCTCAAGGGCAGGTAACTCCAAGGCAAATAATCAGATTCGGCCCAAAATCGAACTTAACCAAGATTTTATGTCTGTCCTCGTTACCTGCAAGTTTGAAGCTGATCTGAAAACAAGAGGCTCAATGAGCCTAAACCGCTCACCTGAGGAACTTAAGTTTTAACAATTCACAGACTTGACTACTAAATCTGCTAATAGAATCCAGCCCATTGACCCTTACAGGATATAAGTCATCATTATTGCATTGCATTCCAAGTTTGAGACTTCTAGCTTCTATAGTTCCTGAAGAATCTGTGACGAAAATTTAACATTGGTCAAAATGGAGAGAAAGAAGAATGAAAGAACAGATGAACAAATAAGCTGAGAAAGCCCAATGTCTCTTACACAAAATAAGTCATCATTATTCTATTGAATACCAAATTTGATGCTTCTAGCTTTTATAGTTCCTGAGAAATCTTTGATTAAAAATTTAACATTGGTCTATTATCTCTATATGGAGAGAAAGAAGAATGAAGGAACAAATGAACCAGACTAGCTCCAAAACCTAATGCAGCCTTTCCCCTTGCCCAATGGTGCTACACATAAAATTTAAACAAGATTGGTCGACTGCCTTCTGAGATATGCTTCATTGAAAGTGTGGACGACGGATGGATGGACGACAGACGACGGACTCCGGAGCCTTGGTATACTATCAGCTCACTGGAGCCTTTGGCTCAGGTGAGCTAAAAATTCAAGTTGCTATTTCTGTCACAACATTTTCCCTACGTTAAGTCTATGGGCAAATTTTTTTGTCTCTCAAGGTCACGTAACTCCGAGGTCAATATTCCGATTCGGCCCAAAATCGAACTTAACCGAGATTTTATGCCTGTCCTCGTTACCTGCAAGTTTGAAGCTGATATGAATAAAAATAAAGTTGCTATCGTGGTCACAACGTATTTTTTTATGCTCAAGGGCAGGTAACTCCAAGGCAAATATTCCGATTCGGCCCAAAATCGAACTTAACCGAGATTTTATGTCTGTCCTCGTTACCTGCAAGTTTGAAGCTGATCTGAAAAAAATTCAAGTCGCTATCGTAGTCGCAACATTTTCCCTAATTAAGTCTATGGGCAAATTTTTTGTCGCTCAAGGTCACGTAACTCCGAGGTCAATATTCCGATTCGGCCCAAAATTGAACTTAACCGAGATTTTATGCCTGTCCTCGTTACCTGCAAGTTTGAAGCTGATATGAATAAAAATAAAGTTGCTATCGTGGTCACAACGTATTTTTTTATGCTCAAGGGCAGGTAACTCCAAGGCAAATAATCCGATTCGGCCCAAAATCTAACTTAACCGAGATTTTATGTCTGTCCTCGTTACCTGCAAGTTTGAAGCTGATCTGAAAAAAATTCAAGTCGCTATCGTAGTCACAACATTTTCCCTATGTAAAGTCTATGGGCAAATTTTTTGTTTTGTCCCTCAAGGTCATGTAACTCCGAGGTCAATATTCCGATTCGAACTTAACTGAGATTTTATGCCTGTCCACGTTACCTGCAAGTTTGAAGCTGATCTGAATGAAAATAAAGTTGCTATCGTGGTCACAACGTATTTTTTTATGCTCAAGGGCAGGTAACTCCAAGGCAAATAATCCGATTCGGCCCAAAATCGAACTTGACCGAGATTTTATGCCTGTACTGGTTATCTGCAAGAATGAAGTCGATCAGAAAAAAATTGACGGAGCTAAGGTGATGACAAGCTTTTTCCTATGTGAAGTCTATGGGAGCTAGATGTTGCCATGGCAACCAGAGTTCCACTCAGATCTGCCTGAAAACCTAATGAAGCCTTTCCACTTGCCCAATATTGCGACACATGAAATTTGATCAAAGTTGGCCAAGTAGTCTTTAAGATATACATTTTTGAAATTCCCATTAACCCTAATGCAAAAACACACAAGGGCAGGTAACTCCTAAGTGAATGATCCGATTCTGCCAGTTATCGAACTTGACCGAGATTTCATGGCTGTGCTGGTTATCTGCAAGAATAAAGCCAATCTGAAAATAATTGAAGCAGCTACAGTGATGACAACATTCTCCCCATGTTAAGTCAATAGGCAATTTTTTCAACGCTCAAGGGCATGTAACTCCTGAGTGAATAATCCCATTCAGCCCAAAATCGAACTTGATCGAGATTTCATGCCTGTCCTCGTTATCTGCAAGAATGAAGTCGATCAGAAAAAAATTGACGGAGCTAGAGTGATGACAAGCTTTTTCCTAACGCTCAAGGGCACGTAACTCCTGAGTGAATAATCCGATTCAGCCCAAAATCGAACTTGATCGAGATTTTATGCCTGTCCTCATCTGCAAGAATGAAGTCGATCAGAAAAAAATTGACAGAGCTAGAGTGATGACAAGCTTTTTCCTATGTTAAGCCTATGGGAGCTCTTTGTTGCTGTGGCAACCAGAGTTCCAATCCGATCTGCCCGAAAACAGTATGCAGCCTTTCCCCCTACCTGATAATGCTTCACATGAAATTTGATCAAGATTGGCCCACTGGTTCCGGAGATATACTTCTTTGAAAGTGTGGACGACGACGACGGACGACGGCTCGTGGTATACTAATACCTCACATGAGCCTTCGGCTCAGGTGAGCTAAAAATTCAAGTCGCTATCGTAGTCACAACATTTTCCCTATGTTAAGTCTATGGGCAAATTTTTTGTCGCTCAAGGTCACGTAACTCCGAGGTCAATATTCCGATTCTGCCCAAAATCGAACTTAACCGAGATTTTATGCCTGTCCTCGTTACTAGCTACAGTGATGACAACATTTTCCCCATGTTAAGTCGATAGGCAATTTTTCGGGCGCTCAAGGGGACGTAACTCTTGAGTGAATTATCTGATTCGGCCCAAAATCGAACTTGACCGAGATTTTATGCCTGTACTGGTTATCTGCAAGAATGAAGTCGATCAGAAAAAAATTGACGGAGCTAGAGTGATGACAAGCTTTTTCCTATGTGAAGTCTATGGGAGCTAGATGTTGCCATGGCAACCAGAGTTCCACTCAGATCTGCCTGAAAACCTAATGAAGCCTTTCCACTTGCCCAATAATGCGACACATGAAATTTGATCAAAGTTGGCCAAGTAGTCTTTAAGATATACATTTTTGAAATTCCCATTAACCCTAATGCAAAAACACACAAGGGCAGGTAACTCCTAAGTGAATGATCCGATTCTGCCAGTTATCGAACTTGACCGAGATTTCATGGCTGTGCTGGTTATCTGCAAGAATACAGCCAATCTGAAAATAATTGAAGCAGCTACGGTGATGACAACATTCTCCCCATGTTAAGTCAATAGGCAATTTTTTCAATGCTCAAGGGCACGTAACTCCTGAGTGAATAATCCAATTCAGCCCAAAATCGAACTTGATCGAGATTTCATGCCTGTCCTCGTTATCTGCAAGAATGAAGTCGATCAGAAAAAAATTGACAGAGCTAGAGTGATGACAAGCTTTTTCCTAACGCTCAAGGGCACGCAACTCCTGAGTGAATAATCCGATTCAGCCCAAAATCGAACTTGATCGAGATTTCATGCCTGTCCTCGTTATCTGCAAGAATGAAGTCGATCAGAAAAAAATTGACGGAGCTAGAGTGATGACAAGCTTTTTCCTATGTTAAGCCTATGGGAGCTCTTTGTTGCTGTGGCAACCAGAGTTCTCATCCGATCTGCACGGAAACCTAATACAGCCTTTCCCCCTACCTGATGATGGTTCATATGAAATTTGATCAAGGCCGGCCCACTGGTTCCAGAGATATACTTCGTTGAAAGTGTGGACGATGGACGACGGACGCCGGCTCGTGGTATACTAATACCTCACATGAGCCTTCGGCTCAGGTGAGCTAAAAAGTGAACAGGAAGTCCCGAAAGTTGCCCCCCTTTGAAAAATGGCAGAAAAATCTGCCAGGTGTTCCCATAACCCCTTCAACCCTGTAAACAGTAAAATATCTATACAAACAGTGTAGAGCCAGATGAGAGGCAAACTATACTATTTGTCATCATGTTAATGGTTTTGATTCAACACCTTATTTGGTGACCCAACCCATTTGGTGCTTGGAGAAATGGATTGGACTGCATGGTACTTCCATTCAGAGCTGAAGCTGACCACACATTTAAGTACTGGTATGCCTGCCCAGTAAAGGTGGTGAAAGCGTAAAACTGCTTACAAAAGTCACAGTAATAAATTATGCATCAACAACACTGGTCTACATTTTGCAAATGCTACTTATAGTTTCTCAGCAAAAATGTTAACATATTTGGCATATTAAAAATTCTATAAATAGACACAAAAACTAATGGAATTGTTACTTTTGGACAACTTGGCTCTAGTGTACAGTGTTTAGATTGTAAAGGGGGATAAAAATACCTTTGTTCAAAGAGTCGTTACCTTCATAAGCTTGTTAGTGGTCAATGTTATACTATTTATCATATGACGTCGCGTCTGAGAGTGTAATAACGCCCTGTATTATTTTCGATACTCCACTAGTGATTAAATATGCAAATTAGCTAGATACCTTCCTTAACGTTACATGTACAGCATCCTTAACGACCTTCCTTAACGTTACATGTACAGCGTCCTTAACGACGCCGCGTTTACTAATGTTGGAATATTGACATTTTTGTAAACAATCGTGAAAAAAATGTGTTTTAAATGTCATATGATAAATAGAATCTTGCATTCCGGCTAATGTATTATTGAATTTATTAAACTCGTTGAGGAAAAGGGATAAAATGCTCGGCAGAGCCGAGCATTTTATCCCTTTTCCTCATCTTGTTTAATAAATTCAATAATACATGAGCACTCATGTAAGATCCTCTATAAGCTTGTTAGTGGTCAAAATGTTAACTGCTCTAGCAAATACTATATCAAATACTGAGCTATTTTTGCTCCAGGAACCTTCAGTACCATTTGCATTTGCAAAGGCAAAAGCTAGCTTCTCACTATTTTTCAGAAAAAAAAAATAAGATTTGCTATATCAACTGATCAAAGTTTCAATGATATGTTAGCTCATGACAGCATAAGTTTTGAACAAATGGGGCCTTGTTTATTTCCTCCAGTTTTACCAGGGAGTCAGTTTCGGAACTTCTGGTTTTCTTTCCCGCATATCATTGACAATGGAGAAGCAAGAACAGTAGTTTTGAGTTGCCTCCCCTGAAGGTGTATCCATTCAAATTGCTTTATAAGGATAAACAATAAACACAGGCAAGTATGGCAGCCTGATTTTCTAAACTAAACTGGTGATAGAACTGACACAGAGACAAAGAAAGCTTTGTCTCATTTTCCGATTACTTACGTCTCATGCTCTGCACAGCCTCGCATAAGACAAATTTGAAAACTCGCCCGAGATTTCGCCTCAATACCAGCTCCATAATAGTTTCTATTACTATAATGATCTGATTGTGACAGCTAGGCCTAAGCAAATATTGCAGACCCAGATCAGACTGCTCCTGAAGGAGCAGTCTGATCCTGATCAGGGTCTACACTGTTTGCCATTCCATCTGCACCTTTAGGACTCCTTGTGGGATCGTGGCACAAAATTTGCTAAAATTTTAGAAATACAGCAAGTCCTCAAGGTGTCAGAATTTTCAAGGATTTTTACATTATTCATGGTCACAAACCTTGGATATAACTTTAGGATAATCCATTCTGCCTCCCCACAGATCTTTCCTAACCTCAGCTGTTACAATGGTATGTTTCTCACTCCAAACAACTTGTTCCTGGCTCAGTAACTCTGCCATGGCTGAGCGGATATGCTGATCAACACCGGTTCCCAGGTCTGGGGCAACTTTCTTAAACATAATTTTCCAGTCCCAGTGGAACTTGTCCTCTAGCTTCAATTTCTCTACAACTGTCACTGTAACAGATATAGGAGCCTACAGGGCGGCCATTAAAGCATTACCACTCTCTAGGCTAATTCACCAGATGACAAATTGATAGCTACAAATTGATAAAATTTTTCTTAGTTTTCCCCAAAACAGGTTTTGGCATTTCATGCAAATTGTCTCCTATGGAGACAATTTGCATGAAATGTCAAAACCTGTTTTCTAAGAAAAATAAAAAAAAATATTTCAAAATATCATCTGCTAAAACATTACCCAGCCTGCAGAGTCTTAATATGAAATTTATGAACAAGGCTTCCAAGTTTCATTATTTAATCAGTTAATCAAGTTTGTGTAATAAACACCCCTATAAACCCCACTTTAATTAGAGAAAGGGGCATTTACAGTGGTATCAGAAAGAGATTGCAGAGAATGGAAGCTCTCTGCTATCGATCCTCATGATAGACAAGCCTAAAGATCTGGTGTAAGATCTGCCATGCGTGCAGCAAGCCAGCTACCTGGAAGGGGGCCCACTTATGTGGACGTTGCCCCTGTACCTGCACGTTAATCAAAAATCCGTTGATGATGATGATGATGATGATGATGATGATGATGATAATACATAATTTTACTTATTTCTGTTCTAAGACATAGGTTTTCCATTATCGTCCTCTAGCTTCAGTTTCTCTACAAATGTCACTGTAAACAAATATAGAAGGAGCTTTCATGAGTGGTCATTTCAAATAAAATTTGTGAAATGAGCTCGAAGCACGTTTCATTATTTCCTTATGTAAACAAATCTGTGTAATGAACACCCCCTGCAAACCACACTTTGTGTGTGTGATTTGAGGTTTAACGTCCCCGTCAACACTGTAAAGGTCATTTTGGAGACGTTGCTTCCAATTTTGTGGGACTTTTACCCGACATTGAGATGAAATGACTTCTCAAGCCCTGTCCCCCAATAAAACCAATAGGGTTTATTAGCATGGACGGTTCGCCTCGCACTGCGGTTCCTGGACCGGTTTAGATCCTCGAAGCGGTTTACCAGTACTGGTGTGCGGGCCGAATTCAGCTCCGCGTGGAAGCATCATGCAGCCCATATATTTCTATGGGCGGGGGCTGTCAAACCACACTTTAAATAGTGAAAAGTGGCATTTACAAAGGTATACATTATTTTTCTTATTTCTAAGCGTGGTTTAGACAACAGAACAAACAACCAACAACGGTATATTTTGACTTTTTGTTTATTTGATCGACGCGTTTCGGTGCTATATGCACCTTTTTCAAGATGGTATTTTGTCTGATTTTGGTCCCTGAAGTATGGAAAAACGGTTGTGTTGAGTCACGTGATCTTATTGTTTCCGAGTTAAAAATAGATTTCAGTAGTTGTTATGCGGAAGTAGAGACTTAGATACAGAATGTTTACACACAAATTACAAGAATTAGCTTATTTAAAAATGACATAGAATAGAATAGAGTAATGTTCTTTGTTTATGGTCTCTTGAAGGCGTTATACACCTGTACTCTCATCGTGGTTTCTACGTTCTGGTTCTCGTCCTGGCAATCAGTGTCACTGGAAGCGACGGAAGTCTCAGACGACGATAATTCCAAGTCATCAGCTAACATCTCTGTGGTGACCTTGGTCTTGTAGTGCTCGTCTATGTCGGAAGTACTTCTTGGGGTCCAAATCTTATGTCCGTATTGTAGTTCCCAAGTGATCTGTTGGTAAGTTTTGAGTAGAGAATCCATTGTAGGTTTAGGTTTTAGTGGCTGCCCTACTCGTATCTGGTACGTTGTGCCGTTGCTTTTGGTCCTTGCTTCAGGTGGCGGTACCCAAGGATCCGGTTTGAAAATGTTTGGTCTGTACTTCTTGTTAGTGGTTTCCATTATCACGAATTTTCCTTCGGAGTCGTTGTGCTCTTTTCGGGAATGCTTTAGGACGGTCTCTCTTCTGGAATAGGTGTTATGGCAGTGCCAGCATTGGTAGGCTGTCTTATGGCTTTTATGGAAAGAGTTGATATGTCGTTTTAGTGTTGTATTCGATGCGAATTGTCGTTGACACTCGTCGCAGACCAGCATAGTTATTGTTTGAGATTTAATCCTGTTGGCTGTCTTGATTTGAAAACGTGAATCCACACTTCTTCAGTGCGAAGCCTGACGTTAATATCGTTGGTAGTCTGGGTCACTATGGTAGCGGTAACGTCGTCGACGTTGTGTCCATTTGACGTGAAGTGGTGTGAGACTGGTTTCAGTTTGTTTTCCTGCCTAATGTCGGTCAGGTGAGCCCTGAACCTTTCGTTGAATGTGTTGCCTGTTTGACCTACGTATTGAAGTCCGCACTTGGTGCAGGTTATTACATAGACGACACTTTTGGTTTTGCAGTTGTACCGTCCCCTTATCGGAATTGTATCTTGTGTTGCTGAAACAGTGAGTGTTCGTGTTGGCTTGAGGAATCTACATGAGACACATTGTGTATTGCATGGGCCAGATCCTGGTGTGATCAGTTGCGGATTCACGTCAGTTTTGGTCAGTAGTTGCTTGATGTTTCTGGCTCTCTTTGTGACTACCATAAACTTATAGTCCAATAATTCTTGTGCGTCTGGGGCGGAGGCAAGGATGTGTCTATTTACTTGACATATTTTGCTGATTGGGGGATTAAGTGGGTTGTACATGACTGTAAACGGTACGATTTTCGGCTGTCTCTTTTGTGTGGTTCCTGGCTGTAGAAGTTGGAGTCTGTCTCTGTCGGTTGCTCTTTGTATCGCGGTTTTGATCATTTGTTTTGGATAGCCTCTTAGGAGTAGGTTGTTCAAAAGTTGGTTGGTGGCTTGTTGGAATAGTTCTGTGGTGCTGCAGATTCTTCGTAACCTTATGGCTTGACTGTAAGGGATCCCCGTTTTCTGATGTTGAGGGTGGTATGAGGTATAGTGAAGGTACATGTGGGCGTCGGTGGGCTTCGTGTATAGTCCCGTATTGATGGTTCCGTTTTGGTCTTTGTACACAGTTACGTCCAGAAAGTTTACCTGGGTCTCCCTTATGTCGATGGTGAATTTTATAGTGTCATGAACGTTGTTCAAGGCGATGATGAAGGAGTACAACTCCTCCCTAGAGTGTGGCCATATCATGAATATATCGTCTATTTCTTATTTCTGTTCTTCTAAGACATAGGAGAAGCCCCCGTGGTATAATGGTTACGATACTCGCCTTGTAAACCAGGTGTCCTAGGATTGATCCTGGGCTTCTCCAGACTTTCAGATGAGTCTTTAAACCAAGGTCCCGTCTCCGTATGACCTTACCTGTTAGTGGGACGTAAAACTCAAACACTCACTCACTCACTCTAAGACATAGGTTGTGGGTATTCGTTAGAACCACCTCAATGAGGCAGTTCTAATGAGCACCCATAACCTGTTTTTGGTATAAATAAGAAAAATATCACAAATTTTGGATATGAAGGAATGCACTATGTCACATGGATTTGTTATCGAAATGCAAATGAAATCACTATGAGTGCAAGATCCTGTTCATCATATCAAGTTACCGTATTTACCCTAAGTATCTAGACACCTAAACTCCATACCGTACTATTCCTAAAATTTGAACAGGTGGGATTTACTAGCTAATGATGTGTCGCTGGATTAGTGGCAAGCGGTGTTGGCCCTGATGGGACACTGCTATCTGGGATGTCTCATCTGGCTTTACAATGTTTGTCTCAATACACATGGTAAATACAGTACAAACAAGATATGTTTGTGAAACACAAATGTGTCCCTGGGCCAAGGCAACCTTTTCTTTAAAATAGGTTACATGTCGAGGTCAGGGTGACAAGTCAAAATATTTGTATGAATGGGAAGCCCTTGTCACAAGGAACCTACATGCCAAATATGAAGGCTTTATCTGAAACAGTTCAAAACTCATGACCAATTTTAAAGTTGTCCAACCAATAAACAAACCAATAAACAAACAGACAGGGCAAAAGCAATATGTCCCCACTATTGCTACCGGGGACATAAAAAGATAATTACAGTGTGCAAGAATATTAGCTGGCTGGTTAAGAGTTTATGGGTCCAGTCAACACTAATAAGGTTATGTTGAGACAGTCAGTTTACCTTATCTCACATTTACTGGACATGCTTATACACCCCACTATTGAAACCGTGTTAATTAACCAACCGCAGAAACCGTGTTAATTATCCAACCATATTATATCGAAACAAAAATGTATAGATTATATAGAATAATGACCATTTATGGTCATTTTTCTATATAATCTACACATTTTACCATTTATATTCATTTTTCTACATAATCTAAACATTTTTGGGATCCATCTTGAAACTGTGTTCTATCAGAAACTGTGTTATCATGAACAGCGTTATAATAAGGTTGTGGTGGTTAAGCAGTGCAATGCACACTCTTTCATCAGAAAGTGATAACTGCCCTTCTTCAATCAGCAGCAGGGAAAGAATGACCCTGATCAATCTCAAGGAAAGAAAGTTGTCAACCTGATAGACAAGTATTTTATTCATATGACTTGAATTGACTTCAAGTCTGAGAATGTAGATCCAAATTTTTGCACCCCATTCTGTTACACATATGATGTCCTTAACCTCACCTTTACCAAAGTCAGAATATTGACATTTTTGTACAAAAATGGTGAATTAAATCTGTTTTAAGTGTCATATGAATGATAACTAGAATCTAGCATTCATGCTCATGTATTATTAAATTTATTAAATGAGTTGAAGAAAAGGGATAAAATGCTCGGCAAAGCCTCACATTCTAACCCTTTTCTTCAACTCGTTTAATAAATTCAATTATATGGTTTACCCTTTGGCTGGGGCAGTTGATCAAATAACATAGCAGAAGTTGCAGAGCTGATGGAACTTGTCATTGTGTCAGACATCCAGGCCTCTGAGTCCACACTTGACATGTTGGCACTGGAAGGTCTCTTCAACTCTGGACTGGAACTCGGCTTCAGAACCCCTGAAAATATATGTTTTGTGGTTAAAAATTGAATACACCACTACCTCTTTATAACACTAGTACTATTGTTGGGGTCCAAAGCAGAAACCGTGTTAGTTAAACAACCATGTTATACCCTCACAAAAATGCATAGATTATATAGAAAAATGACCATTTATGGTCATTTTTCTATATACCCTATACATATTTGGGATCCATCTTGAAACTGTATTCTTTCTAATACTGTGTTATAATGAACAGTGTTATAATGAGATTGTGGTGTTCTGTGAGGTAAGCATAATGTTAGCATTAATTCTAACACAGAGTGCCTATACAGGCAATGGAAGGGAACTGTGATTTATTCTGTATTAAACCACTGGGCAGAAGTGTGTGACACAAAAAAGCCACCATTTGATGGTGTCATACATTCTGTACATTATTTTTGGGGGAGACAGGACAACATTATTTTCTCGCACCAAAAACATTACAAAGTGTTTGCAGGGCCTGACAAATCCATCGCCCAGCTGCCCGGGACAAGTCCAATTTTTGGAAGGGCAAGTAAATTTTTCATTGCCCAAAAAATGTATAGAATATGTAGGGAATATTGTAATTCTGAGTCATTTTGAAGCTGCTGTGGCATGCCGGGCAAGTGGTTGAAACTTGGATTTGCCAGGCCCTGGTTAAAGCCAATTACTTCTGAACATGGCAAAAGGTTGGGAGAATATGAAGAAGACAAAGAAATTATTGCCTATTTTTGGTATGTTTGAATAAAAATAGATCAGCTCTAGTGTGTGAATCCGTGAGTAACAAATGATTATAAATCAAAGTTTGTCAGTCAGTTGTAAGCAGATAAATCACTCCCTCTATGTGCTTGTGCTTTGATCTACTCTACAACTGACCTCCAAACTGTGATTTATTTCTCAACATTTCACTGTTATAGCTGATTTATTTCATACTTAGCAGTGTAATCAATGCATACATCACTTGAACAAGTCTGTGAAATGAACACCCCGCTAAACCCCACTTTATATAGAGAAAACTGGGGTTTACGGGGATATTCATTATTTTTCTTATTTCTACTCAAAGACATAGGTTGTGGGTACTCGTTAGAACCGCCTCAATCAGGTGGTTCTAACAAGTACCAAAGACATATGTTTGCAGTTTATATAAGAAAAATACTACAGATTTTCACCAGAAAAGTAGCCATTTTGGAGGTGTAAAAAAGTTGCATGGGTGTGTTATCGTAATGTATTTGAAACAAATAAAATGTTATTTTCACACTGTGAAAAGATATGCTATTTTCACAGTATGGGAGCGGAAGTGAACGGCCATTTGCGATTGAACATCACTTGCGATTTGTACAGTGGACGATCAGTCACTTGCGGTATGATATTTTCGCCGACACGGTAAGTAATTTCATTTTTGTTCTGCGAACATAACGCTTATATGCGAAATATATGTCTTGCTGGTAAGATGGATGTTTTTATCATATTCCAACCACAGAAATATGTTATGTTTTGGATGGCATGAGAAGAGATAGATTGTTGATCACTTTGTTTATCGTAATGCCATAACCGGTTGACACAAGTGTAAATATGCATAAAACGTGTGTTAAGAAGCATTTCCTTAGTTATTTAGCATTTTAGTCTTCTTATATTATCACTGATTGAATACAAATCAAAGACATCTTCAAAAATCTAAATCAGACCGAAGGACTGTTAAAAGTATGACACAGGGGAAACGAAACGCTGTTCAGGTCACTTGCTTTTGTAAGTATTGGGATTGTACAGGTCAATTGCGATTAGTTTGAACAGTCACTTGCCAGGTGATATTCTGAATATGCTTAATAAAAATCAAAAATGAGTTCCTTTAAGAGCAATGAAAACATTCATAAGAAAGATGGGTCATACTACGTAGTTTCGGCTAATAAAGCCTCATCAGTGACCCTGTAATGATCCGGCAAAGAAAGCCAGAGGAAACATACTGCAATTTTGCGAATTTCGAATAGGCAGTCTTTCGCTTACTGGCACATTTTTCCCCATCTCCACCCTACTAACTCATACTGTATTGATGAATCACAGCATCTCTTCTTTTCTGGCAAAAGAGAAAAGAGGCAAAAAAAAAAAAAAATTAACTCCTGCCATTAGCCCCACTTTAACAGAAGTTATTTATTTATTTATTTATTTGCGATCACCCGCTTGTGGATTCGCTTGTTGAGAATGCTATATGTCTTATTCGGAACCATGTCGATCAGACATTTTATTTTAATAGACCACAGGGTCAGTGGTATACTATGGAGTCACTGTTAGGCTGTTCAGATGATCAAACGATTTATTATGCGACACCAACGACAAGGTGAGTGTGGTCCGATTTCTGCACGACAATGCAGATATGCAACAAGCCCATAAGTCAAAGCTTTCACATAAAAAAGAGGCCAACGGGCAGAGCTCTGGCATAAAACAGCTATCACATTTGTACAAGCCCATACTTGCTGTCATATTTGTACATGCTATACAAACTATACATCAACAAACTCGCGACCACGATAGACCACTGCTTATCCTATAAGCTCGCCTAGAGCATTCGGCTCTGGTGAGCTAAAAAAAAAACTTGCCCCATCGTTAGCAAAATGTTGGGGTTACTTTTCAGTTAGTCTTCTATAAATTGTAGGAAAGTTGTCTGCTTAACGTCTCCGACAGTTTTCAAGCATTCCATTTGATATGATGTTACAAGCAATTTGCACATGTGCCATTTTAAAGATGAAAAAGCACTGTTTGACAAAATTGCAGCATTTGCAACTTTGACATTTCATACTTCAGTCGGCAGGATCCTGGGTGCAGACAGGCAATTAGAATATTGCCAAAGACAGTAAATTGTATAAAACGTATTTCTGGTATATAACTTTAGACAGTATAATATGAGCTCAGCGTAGATCTAGAGTTTTGTAAAAGCTATGCTGCATATTAACCATATTCGTTCGTTTGGACGGCAGGGCTTGAGATGTCATTTCACCTCAATGTCGGGTAAAGTCCCACAAAATTGGAAGCAACGTCTAAAATAACCTTCATAGTGTTGACGGGGACGTTAAATATCGAATCAAACAAAAACAATTGTTTGTTTGATTTGAGGTTCAATGTCACCGTCTACACTGTATAGGTCATTTTCGAGACGTTGCTTCCAATTTTGTGTGAATTTTACCCGACATTGAGATGAAAAAACATCCCAAGCCCTGTCGCCCAATCAAACCAATACGGTTTACATGCAGGAACAGCCCGACCCGCACCCCTTCTAAGCGGTTTGCACAAGCACCACGACTCTAGGTGCTATGGCATTTGACGGTCCGGCTCGCATCGCTTTGCCTGGGCAGGCTTAGATCCTTAAAGCGGTTTACCTGCGATGAAGCATCATGCAGCCCATCTATTCCTTCAAGCCCCGAGTGGCGGGGACCATCGATGGGCGGGGACCATAAAAATAATTGAAACCGACCTCACATTAATGCAATCGCAAGGCGATCAAAATGATATATTGACTGGGGAGATAACTCAAATATCATGTCAGTTAGAGTCGTGGTTCTTCCGCATGGTACGTCTGCTCCACCTCGTTCACAAGAAACATCAATATGTCTCAAAGGTAATTGAAGTTGTGGCCATCTTAAGGTTTTGTCTATGGATGGGCGGACGGGCGGGCGTACGGATTGACAGACGAACGCCTGGATGATCATTATATCCCCGAACGGCTTATTCTGTCGGGGGATAAATAGGTGGCTTTGCCAGTCACGAAATATATTTTTCTGCGCTTCTGTCTATGAAATAAATTCGCCCCGTCCATCGGGGTTTGAAGAAATAGAAAGGCTTAGTGGTGCTTCCATGCGGAGCTGAAACTGACCACACATAAGTACTGGTGAACCGCTTAGAATGACTAAGCCTGCCCAGGCAGAGTTGTGTGAGTCAGACCGTCCAATGCATATAAGCCTTTTGGTTTCATTGGGCGGCAGGGCTTGAGATGTCATGTCATCTCAATGTCGGTTAAAAGTTCTACATAAATTGGAAGGGAAGCAGTATCTCCAAAATTTCCTAGTGTTGATGGGGACGTTTTAACCTCAATTCAAACAAGACTCTCTATAAATCGAATCTAAAACGTGATATGAAAGTAGGGGAGACCGGGGCTAGTCCGGCCTCGGGGCATGTTCGGCATATGGCTATATTTAGCATGTCAACCAGGTTAAAGAGCTGGGAATCATAATGTGAAGTCATTTATGACGATTTTATCTTCGTCAGTACATAACGACCGCCTTGAAGAATATGGCATAGATTTTGTAACCGAAATCTCGTTTTCGTGCATGCTGAGAAAATTTTCCATAGTACAGTCGAGTCCGGTAACATTGCGCGGCCGTTTACTTTGCGCAACCTGCATTCACATTTTCAATAACTTTAACCCTCACAATTTCTACCACCACTACCTGTGCATCTGCATTAAGTTTTAACTTAACCTTGAAAAATGGGGTTGCACGTGCAGATGTGACACTTTCGCGGAATTTTTCAAATTTGCCAAAATACGAAAAGACCGAAAATTTCCAAACCCAAGACTGAGTTTAAAAATAGGCAAATGGACAAATGTTTTGTATCTTAATTTACTGCATATAACAACATTGCAGAATATCTAATGAACAACTTGTTACAGTCAACGTTCGTTTTCAACCAGCACAAAACACTTATTGTGCGCAATGTTGGGCGACAAAATTGGTAATCAAATTTCAAGGGGTATCTCTTTTCAAAGAATTATATCTCCCGCCAGTTAAAAATTCAGAGGCCGACTTCTATTGCAGCAAGTAGATAAGGAAGTGTTGCAATCGTTCTGATTTTGATCGTTTGAAAGGCGACTTTAACAAAATAACATGAAGGTATCAAAACCTTATGTGCGCAATGTTACCGGACTGCATCGTAATTATATTTTTAATTTTTCTTGAGAAGTTTTATGATTCCGATTTAATTTCTACACATTTATTATGGTACGATAATGCGCTTTAATGTAATACATTATTTATTTCTTTTCCAACACCCTAAAAGGATTATTTCACGTGATGTTTCTGCAAAGTCTGTCAGGGGCAAGTTCGGCCTTTTAAGTTGGGGCAAGTTCGGCCACCATCACCCGATCGCTACGACTAAAAATAGCCTTATTCGGAAAGAGACATAAGAAGGCGTATACCGGCCTTACTTACATACACAGTTTTCGAAGACCCAGCTGTATTATAGGCATTCCAAAAGTAAACTTTTTCTTGGGGCTGAACTAGCCCCGGTCGCCCCTACTTTTCTCACCTTCAGGTATTTAAACTATTTTAAACTTTCAGAAAAGGTTATGTTTTAATTACAGAATTGAAACTACATGATAAATGCGTTACATATTTACATTGCTTTCCTCCCGATAGGTTAGTTCTGTGAAATATATTAATAGTTCAGGACAGTTACTGTGAGACGATCTTGTCCCGTTGGGTGGCCGAACTTGCCCCTTAGCGGGGCATGTTCGGCCATCATGACCCGGTCTCTTTGACTATAAAAATACCCTTTATCTGACGGAGAAATAAGAAGGCATATACCTGGGCTAGTACGGCTACATTGTACCTTACTTACGTATATAGTTTTCTGAGACCTGGCTGTAAGAGTCTTTGAAAAAATGAACGTTTTCTAAAAAGGGGCCGTACTAGCCCCGGTCTCCCCTACACGTGGATTCGGAAGACACACGTCAGGTAGGCAGGCCAACAGGCAGATAATTGTCTTTGTAACGAGTGTGGAAAGACATTCATGTCCCGCTATGGGTTAACTCTTCACTGTAAAAGTATCCACCAGAACAATTTCAAATACGAATGTGTAGTTTGCAACCAAAGGCAAACACACTTTGGAATCATAGGGGGCACGTGGCCAAGCATGATCCAGCACTGAAAGAAAAATGCAGTCACTGCCAGGCGACATTTCAGTACAGAAAATCATTGCTCAAGCACTCGTGTAAAGCCACCAAGGTTGCCAGCACCAGACCATCAGCTCGACCAAGGTGCGATGAATGTCAAATTGACTTTGCCACAACGGATTCAAAAAAAGATCATGTTCTAGCTGTACATGAACAAAGACGACTCTCCTGCGGAAAGTGCCGAAAGCAATTTAAATGGAGATCATCTTTTTACTATCACTCTCAAAATTGCAAAGGGCGAATCGACTAAAGATTTAATCCGAAAATGCATCTGAAAATGTCGTCTGTTTACGTCCTCTACTGCATCTCAAAACAGCTTTGCATACACGCAGACAGCTTGGACCGTGATCAGACTACTCTTCTAAGACTGCTCCTGCAGGAGCATTCTGATCTGGATCCACGTTATTTGCAGTGAAGACTTTAATTAAGTAGCAGACAACAAAACAGACGACATTTGTTGCGAGCTGCATCTTAAGGGTCTCTTAGTCAGTGAGGGTCGGAAGTATGGGGCGCCGTTTTTCTATTTAATCCTTATTTATAGATATCCATAAATCGAATTATGGATATCCATAAATCAGTCGAAAAAATGGATATCCATAATTCAAATCTTGGATATCCATAAATCGAATTATGGGTACCCATAATTGACGATTAATGGATATCATTAATTCAGATCGATTTATGGATATTGATAATTCGATATATGGATATCCATACCTCAGATCGATTTATGGATACCGATAATTCGATTTATGGATATCCATAACTCAGATCGATTTATGGAGATCTATAATTCGAATTACGGATATCCATAAATCACAGCCAAAGCTTTTGGTTTAATGATTTCTCCCTAAGACACGTGATTTTTTATTGTAAAATTGTTCAAAATCGTCAAGGTTTTCATCATCGCGGGAAGAGGATGGCCCTTCAAATGGACCTCTCTGCCGTGCAGCCTTTTTATCCCGAAAGGCTTCCAAAGCAACGAACGCCATACGCTGACCGCCCGCCATGTGTGCAGTTAAATACCGGAACCAGTCGTAGGATCTGGAAATTCCGGCCAAAGCGACCTGTCCCTCTGGAATCGCCTGTATGAGGACTGCGCACTTAAGGGCACTATAAGTCGGATGTAAGATTATAATGATCCAAACAGGCAATCCGTTCATGCTTTCTGGAGAAAAATGCACATGGTCGTTGTTTATAGTATTAAAATATTTCCATATACAGTGAAATTCCGCTATTTAGACCACCTAAAATTAAGACCTATTCTGCTATAAAAAGCTTATTTGGAAGGCTTCATTCAATTTTTTTTTCTGCTTTCGGCACACATTGTCCTCTGGTTCTGTTCCACCTTTGGGAATGTTCAAAAGTGGCCGTAAGGCTTTTTGGCTTTAAGGCCACTTTTGAACCGCCCGAAAGATGGTCTTAATATAGGAATTTCACTGCAATGCTCTACTTGAGGTGTATGGAGTACCAGACAGATTCAGATATATATTCTGGGCCCCGCCCATTGGGACTTGGAGAAAAAGATTTGGCTGCATGAGCTGAGAGTACTTGTAAACCGTTTAGAAGGTCTAGCCTGTCCAAATAAAGTCGTGCGAGTCGACGGACGACAGGGAATGAGATGCCATTTCATCTCAGTGTAGGCTGAATGCCCGACATAATTGGAAGAAACGTCTCCAAACTGACCTAAATAGTATTGAAGGGGACGTTAAACCTCAAATCAAACAAAACATATCTCTCCTACACCATAGGCCACCACTAAGCCTATCCTATATTACCTCCATCTCCATCCCGGCTTTTATTGCACACCTTAACGGGAATAGTAGAGTTTTATTGCCTTTTTTTTTGGCAAAGGGAGCAGTCATTATTCATTAGGTTAATTTGCAGAGGAAAATTATGGATACCCATAATTCGATTTATGGATATCCATAAATCATCCGAATAATGGAAATCCACAATTCGAATTAAGGATATCCATTATTCGATTTGTGGATATCCATATTTAGATCTAAATTAATGATCTCCATAAATCGATTTATTGGAAGCCATAATTCGATTTATGGATATCCATAATTTGATTTATGGATATCCATAAATCAGCCGAATAATGGATATCCATAATTCGATTTATGGATATCAATAAATCGAATAATGGATATCCATTATTCGATTTATGGATATCATTAATTCAGCTCGATTTATGGATATCCATATTTCGAATTATGTATACCCATAATTCAAATTATGATTATCCATAAATAATTACGGATATCCATAGATAATAATGGATATCCATAATTCGAATTATAGATATCCTTTCGAATTATGGATACCCATAAATAATTATGGATATCTATATATACGGATTAAATAGTAAAACGGCGCCCAATATGGAAGTACCTACCACAGATGGTGTTGTAATGCGGCTACGCACTCCGGAATGCACCAAAGATCTAGTCTTTGTCTAGTCAATGTCGTTTTCAGGTTGAGAAACCACGTGACTCTGTCGCGTTACTTACTATATAGCCTACACTATCACACCACCTTCTCTAGCGGTAATCCGTCCATTGTTAACGATGGGAAGAGTCGGGTAAAAGTCCAACAAAATTGGAAGCGATGTCTCCAAAATGACCTAAATTGTATTGACGGGGACATTAAACTTTAATTTCTAAATTTTTAAGAAACAAACGATGGAAAGATATACGTTTGTTTTGGGTTTTAACGGCCCAGTCAACACTATTTAGGTCATTTTTGAGCCGAACAGTTTAACTATCCACACTTTTCCTGGGCAGGCTAATACGTAAGCGGTTAACCAGTACAGTGCACATTCTTTCGCCAAAAACTGACAACAACCCTTCTTAATTCAGCGGAAGGAAGAGAATGACCGTAGAAACGACTTCATGATCAATTTCCACGTAAGACTGTTGCCAGGTATCGAACCCGCGTCCTCCTGAGCTTGCGAGGCCGGTCGTATTATGTCATGGAATCGGCGTCCGTCCGTCCGCTCCCATGAGAGGGTAGTTGTGCGTTGATTTATATGTACTGGCCGGACTTGTGGGGGAAAATCGACTCGCGAGTTGCACCACATAAGTCGATATTTTCTAATGACTTCCAGGGGGTAGAGGGGGGTATAGGTGTTGGTTGCAAACATCATATTTGCACAAGTTCGGACACAATGTCCATGGTTGACCACCACTTGTGGGGCTGAACGTACAGAGTCAAGTTCTGAGTTGCGCAAAACACATATATAATATAATATATATTTACTATATAAACTATATGGGTCAAAATTGTATAGGCCTGTTTTCGTGATGGACTTTCAACCATCCACCAAATATTAACACAAGTGTGCCCCTTTGCAAATTCCTGTTAACATTTTTCCCGGCTAACTCCGCCTGCAATTTAGATTCGGAGAAGCTAAATCTTGAAATATAGTTAGACCATGATGTGGAACGGTGGATATGTTTTCGAGATTGTGGTTCACCAAATATTAATAGATATGCCCCTCTGCAAATTTCTGTACTTGATATATAGTTAGCAGTGTATATTATTTTTGTTCGAGGATACCGTCCACCAAATATTAATTTTGTTATGTCCCTTTGAAAATGTTTATAAACATTTTTTTGTTTGTGGCTGCAGGTAAAATTCGATCCAGCTGATATTTGATATTTAGTAAGGTATGCAGCAGTGCATGTTTTTTCGAGGTCGAGTTTTTGTCCCACCAAATATTTAGAGAGTTATGCCCCACTGAAAATTTCTGTAAATACTTCTTTTCTGGCTAACTCAGTCCTCTTAAAATGTAGATCTGATCAAGCTGAAGCTTTATATATAGTTAGACCATAGTATGGGGGAGCAGTTCATATCATTTTGAGGCTGCATATAATGCCCTGTTTGCGAAGCTCTTGCTAGCTACATGTAGTGCACTTTATCAGTCAGAAACACGTGGTTTTTACCTTCGTTTGTTCTTACACACACACACACACACACACACACACACACACACACACACACACACATTTAATTGTCTTTTGCCTTTCCTTTAAGAATACCTACTGGTTAGAAGAATACTTTGATTGTGCTCATTGCGCAAACACGCCTATTCAAATATACGGAATGATTCCTCCAACAAAAAATGAAAGTTTTCGGTGAAAAAAATATGTTACTTTTCATGTTTCTGCTCAAAACATACACTGTGGGAACTCGTTAGAACCGCCTCGCCTCTATGTCGGTTCTAACGAGTACCCACAATCTATGTTTTAAGCAGAAATAAGACATATTATGTATTCCCATGTAAACCCCAGTTTTACTCTATAAAATTGGGTTTTAAGGGGAGCAAAATTATATAGGCGTGTTTTCGTGATGATTTCGTTTGTTTTAAAGCGCACAGGAAAGACTCCTGTTGTATCTTTTATTGCTGGTTGATTGATATGCAAAATAAATGGCAATCACGCACACACTTTTTATGAGTTGCTTATGAAAATCGAGAACAGCACCCTCCAAGGGTCGCCAGTCAAGGGTTGCCAGTCCTCAAGTCAATGAAACTGAGCTCTGAGAATTTGAACAAATTCTGTATTTTGTAATGGTATTGTGGCTGATATAACGAATAAATGTGTACCAGTTGCTGTCAGTTGTTCTTATATTCTGTTACCAAAAGTGTCCCAAGGTTCTTCAATCAAACCAAAAGTAGTTAGATGGTTTAAAAAAGACGAACTTTTTTATATATTCCAACTGAAAACAAGGGCTAATTTTTGTAACTGATGGGACCACGTAATGTAAGACATACTGAGATTTCGACAGTATGTTCCTGTTCATTACCTAACCTGGAAAACCGTGTCCTGTTGTCGTCCACTTGTCGAAAGCTTCCAGAGCTTAAGTCGGATTAAGCTGATACATGTACATTCAGCGAGACATTGTGGCAAAATTTAGATTAAGAATTGCTAAAATCGTTCCGTTCCAAAAAGCAAGATGGCGACCGTGGCAGCCAGCTTAACATTCTTTAAATGATATGTCCCGAACCGAGATCAGGCCCCGAGGTTATAAAACTTTTTTTCATGCTCAACTCAATTGAGCATGAAATTTGTCTTGCTCACAAATTTTAAAATGCCAACAAATGTTGACATTTTAAAATTTATGTGCAGGATAAATGACATTCTGTGGTGACCCGAGCTCGAAAATTGCCTGATTTGTTTGTATTTTAATAGTTATGAGCATTTCAAATTTCATGCTCACTTGAGTTGATCATGAAAAAGTTTTATAACCTAGGGGTCTCTTTTAGCCGAATCTTGAAAAAGCACGGAGGAATCGAGTGACATGGAGATTCAGAATTGCTACAATCGTTCCGTTCCTGTATTCAAGAAAGCCACCATAATGCCTTTAAACGACATTTCTCCAGAACTCAAATTGTAATCCAGCTGATACCGACATTGGGTTCGGGAGGAGAAATTCAAAATGGCTGCAATGGCGACAGAGGGAACAAATTTAATAATTCTGAATCTCTATGTCACACCGATGCATCCAATAAAGTTTCAACTTCGTTTTAAGAATTTCAAAGTGGTAAAATTTTTCAGCATGCTTCGAGCATAGAATCATTTGGAGAAAATCGACCTATCAGTGCTTTTAATCATATTGTGCCAATTCATACAGCATGCCGACCACGGAAGGTCAGTCGGATGCGCGTCTGACTAGTGGTCAGGGAATCATGGGTTCGAAACCTGCTATGTCAGTAACATTATTTCGTGGAGCTTGATCTACGGTCATTCTTGCTCTTCTACCTATTCTTTTAGAAGTCTCCGTGGTGTAGTGGTTATGCTACTCGCCTTGTAAACCAGGGTCGCAGGATCGATCCCGGGATTCTCCAGACTTTCGGATGAGTCTTTAAACCGAGGTCCAGTCTTCGTATAGCCTTATCTGTTGGTGGGACGTAAAACTCAAACATTCACTCACGAGTTGTCAGTTTCCGGCGAAAAAAAGTGCGCTGCTTGCCCAGTAAATATGTGGTTAAGAAAACTGACCAAGTGGTGCTAGTCGGTCCGTATATGCATATAAACCCTGTTGGTTTGTTTGGGCGGTGTGGACTGAGATGTCATTTCATCTCAGTGTCGGTTAAAAGCCACAACATTGGAAGCAACGTCCGCAAGATTACCTGAATAGTGTTGACTTGGACGTAGCACCTCAAATCATATAAAGGGCGCGTTTTCACTTGATAACTCGGAAGTGAAAAGTGTTCCACGCCATGCTGATGAAACAGTAGTAATGTCCCAATCATATAGGAGGGAAGTGCTTTGGTTATTTGATGTCAATATCTGATCAGACTTCTTAGAATGACCATGTATCACAAAAAAACATGTTAAGTGTGAAATCACCATCGCAAGTGACTGTTCAATTTCAATGCTCAACTTGGCAAGTGACTGTTCAACTCCAATGATTACAGATCGCAAGTGACCGTTCAATCCAATGTCAAGTGACCGTTCAGTTGATCTAAAGTGATGGGAACACAAGTTAAGATTTAGCTGCCGTATTTTACTTCAGTGTATACATCCTTTTGGTCAGTAGGCTTTATAGTTTAATAAAGATGTCAGGAAAACTAAAACAAGTGGAATCTTAATATTCATCCGTCATTTAATCCACTTTTTAGTAACGTGTGCCAGCAACAGCGAAACACATGTCAACTGATCACCATCGTTTATTCCACCGATAGGATCAATGACACCAACAAAATCATTATCAATAAAGTGACACATATATTGACAACTTACACAAATAAAAGCAATGGCCAAAACCTCACGCTAATGGCTTCTGTGTTTACATATTTGATATACCACGTGATAATGTCATATCGCAAGTGACTGATCGTCCACTGTACAAATCGCAAGTGATGTTCAATCGCAAATGGCCGTTCACTTCCGCTCCCATACTGTGATTTTCACATTGTGAAAATTACATGGCCATGTTATTTTCACAGTAGCAGCTAGACAATTTTTTGTTTCAATATCAAAGCACTGGTGGTCAATTGTCTCTTAGTGAATGGTAGAAAAACTGTAATGAACCTGGACTCAGACTATTTCACTTTACCCTGAAATTTCTGTACTTAGGCAAATCATTGTAGACCCTGATCAGATGCCATCAGATGCCGCACTCTATCACATCCGATCTGGGTCTACACTTTTTGCCAACATCTCTTATAAAGACCCAAGGTATATATGGGTCTACCAATGCAATATAATGTTGCTGTTGTTCAGTGAATGTCATGTCATACAAATCATATGACCACACATGTAATAACAAATGCTTACTCATGTGTAACATCATGACGCAGTCCGTGACAACCCTATGTGTTCTTTTTTATCTTCTTCGGCATTAAAGCTCTATTTAAAATCATTATATGACAAATAGAATCTTACATTCTGCGGTCATTTCATATCTCGCTAAAGGCTCGTTTCATAAATATCATAAAAGAATACTCGCGCCTGTAGTCAACTTGGTCATTTTGGTAAAAAAACTAGGGTTGTCACAAAATTTGACTGATTGAAAACAGATGAAGGGATGGAAAAATGGCCAGATGAATGGATGGAAAATCGGATGCCTATATCGCGCCATGCTAATATATAGCAGGCGCAACAATGAAATGACCATGCATGTAAGATCCTCTACATCTTGTGCTTGCAGAACCTTTACATTTGTGGTTTAAAATGGGCAATAGAAGCCTCTGTGGTGTAGTGGTTACGATACTCGCCTTGTAAACCAGGGATCGCAGGATCGATCCCGGGCTTCTCCAGACTTTCAGATGAGTCTTTAAACCGAGGTCCTGTCTCCGTATGACCTTAGCTGTTGGTAGGACGTAAAACTCGAACACTCACTCACTCAAAATGGGCAACCCCAGAGATCAGCAAACACTATTCCTAACTTTGAGCTGACTGACAAACAGGCCCAAAAAGACTCACCTTTTAAACTCCCTTTTCGCTTAGTCTTCTTATACCCCAGCTCTCCGAAGTCCCAGAGTGAGGCTTTCTGAAGGTTCTCTAGATGTTCTTCAATTTGTAGCACTGTATTTACAATATTCAAAATAGCCTGAATATACTTCTTAGGGATTGTCGTCATTGACATATCAGTTCCCACATTATCAAACTGACTCACGATGCTGTCCAGACTCTGGGCTTGATTTCTTAACAGTGACCCAGATTTAGAAGCCTGTTTACCTTTGCCCTTTGACCCTTGAACACTGAACGATTGTGCTGGCCCTCTTTTTACACTGTCCCTAACCTCATCCCAAATTTCCTCAATCAATGCAGCCATTTCATCAGAATATTTCTCCAGGTAAATTTTATGAAATGCTCGAAACAGACTAGAAGGTTTGTTAAGTACCCCTGAGCTGAGGAGACTAAAATCCTCATTTATCATTTGAATGATCAGTTGGGCCAGTTCTCGACAGTTCTGCGATATCACTAGGAAATCCACATTTTCTGTGTCAGTTTCTGGGATCACTGAGTTGAAACACTTTTCAACTTGTTGACTTCGTAACTCCTGGTATCTGAAATTACAAATTCAATTAACAGATGACAACATATACAGAAAACCCTCTGTATTATACCTCATTAATATTCATGAGCTATTCTAGAATTCTGATTGGACAAGACATGCCAAACGCAGGGCAATAAATTATCATATTCCCCTGCAATATTCTGCTAAAAAGTACAAGTGCACAATTGGATAAATCAAATATTATCATTCATGTCTTGTTTGTGTTAAATTACTTGCTTTTTCTATTTTTTGAAGCATTAAGTGAAAGAATCTCTAGGAGACAGAATTCGGTATAATATAGGGATCAACCATGGTTTTTCATGCATTAACATTTGCCGGATCCCGAGGAAGCTGTTTGAACATGAGGCCGCTAGGCCGAATGTTCAAATATTTTCCGAGGGATCCGGCAAATGTTAATGCAATGAAATAACCATGGTTGACCGTTGTTCTTGGATAACTTACGAACCCGACAGCAAATTTTGAAGAAAACGCCCAAAAGCTCCATATACATTCCATATAAACTCTTCAAATGCGATTGGCAAACCAAAATGGCGGCCAGTTCAGAATGTTGTTTACAATGACGTTGTCGTGCAGTGACGTCATCATAGAACTCTAAAACGCTACGTTCAGGGCGATAACGTTACGTCGCTTAACGTAACGTAAACAAAGCCTGGCCCCGTCTTGTGATATCAAAAGCTCAAAATCTATGTTCAAACAGCACGCGAATTTCATGATTTGAGCATGGTTTTGGCTGCTTGAGCACGGCTTTCGGTCAATTTGACAATGGCTTCAAACAGTCATGCGCATAGGTATTTATGCAAGAATAAATCATTTATTGCCTTTGTGTGAGGGGTATAGGACAATTCGTTTACCAGAGCAGGTAATATTGTCCTTAGTCTAAGGGCAATATTACCCGTCGAGGCGTACAAATCTTCATATTCCCATCACACAAGGGCAATAAATGAATGTTATATCGATTTTCATATAATGACAAACTAGTCTTGCTACAATACCAATTTCAAAATTTTCAATGGGATAAATCCTTAGCACAAGATGGATGGGGCAAATGTAGATATATGTATTCAAGTTTACCGTAAAAATCCTAAAAGGGTGAGTTCCAGCCTGTAGTAAATTTCCATAGGGTTCTGCCCACGCACAGTTGTCCATGATATTGTGCATAATTAATACCTGGTAAATGACTGTTGATTATTTAGCTATTACTCTCTCATATCTGTGTTCATTATAAATCTACAATGTTTTGTTTATTTCTGCATCTGAAAATAGGGGTACCCTCAAACAAGTATACATATACACAACAGCTTCTAATGTTTTGGAGTTATTTGGTTTTCAGGCATCACTGTAGTCATTTGAGATTATTTTTGTATCACATTTACTATTGTTCAGGTAAAGTTCTATAGACCATGCTCAATTTCATATGGAGGAGACCCTAGACTTCACAACCATAAAATCCTTTGGAGTATGTTTGACTTTTGATTTCATACTGTTGCAGTTCTTGTCGCTCATCATTTTAATATGAAAATTGCCAGTGTATGTGTTGAACATTTTATCAAATTTTCT
Organism: Lucinisca nassula; assembly: GCA_963580285.1. Taxonomy (NCBI): domain Eukaryota; kingdom Metazoa; phylum Mollusca; class Bivalvia; order Lucinida; family Lucinidae; genus Lucinisca; species Lucinisca nassula. Next base: position 17,341,633 of record OY757018.1, read on the forward strand.
TGAAAATCTGAGACCGGTAACATACTGCATTTGAACATTGAATAGTAATGGTCAGATTTTTATTTTTTCAAACCATTTGTAGATATGGTTTAACATTTTCAATCGAGAAATTGCTCGCAAATAATATATATAAACACGAATATATGAATGTTAAAACCATGATGTGTATAGTATGAGCTCATATAACCAGCGGCTGTCAGTTACGGTACCCTGGGGGACACCAATAACACAATTTATTTTGAGCGTTCATTAACAATTCAATAAAAATCTATTTCATTATTTGTATTTTATGTTATCTTAAAGCTTACTGAAGCTTATTATGACAAAGCCTGTAGAATTGGCAAGTAAAATGGATGGTTCTGTAAACCAGACAATTTTCTTGATTCTGTAATAAGTATGTATTAGCAGTATTATAAGTATGATGCAGTCAACTTAAAATGTTTGAAAAGTCTGTAATACCGGAATGGCACAGCTTGCTTGAATAGCCAAGATTTATGATGGTTTTATTATGGTGTGCCAGGTAGTTCATAATACCACAGACTTTTGGCCCACTGTATACACAGATTACCGTAGACAAAATGGAAACACTGTTAGTTTGGCTCTTTTGCCGCTCTGACAATGTCCCCTCAAAATCTGAACTAAGCTACAGTCTACTTAAAACGTAACAAATGTCGCCTGCTGTGCAAATCCGTGTAAGAAAGTTATATTCTTAAATATGATCTGGAAAACAACCAGTTATTTTTGAGTAACATGTTTAATATAATAGAGAAGACTATTCATACATTCAAACGATTTCAGAGGAAGGAAAGATTCAACAGTATATTTGCTATCAGTGCTATAGAAAAATATAAAGCCAACTGCAGATTTTGGCACCGCAAATCTGCTAGTAGTACAGCTAACAGCTGATTCACGCCATTTGTAAAACTGATGAATACAGAGCTAGAAAGCTTAACATTGGTGACAGGTACTGCATACATATGACTAAATATGCGAATGGAATAACTACATCTAAATATATAACCGGCTATAAAATAAATTTGTTACAGCAACTTGCCTTCCACCTATTTCATTTAGGGAAGTGTATGCCAAATGACAATTCTACAACTAGTTCCAGTGTGACTAGCTCTGCATTTATTTTGAGGACTAAAACATTGTACCTTACACTTTTGCATATGTTACAATGAACCTAGAAAAAAGTGCAGAAAATTATTTCCATGATCTCACAAAACCTTTGGTGGGGGAGCGGAGTGTGAGTCTCTTTGACCAAGTGATGTAAGAAAACATCAACAATAAAAGGACCAATCAATCATAAGAACAAATCAGAAAATCAAGATGTCCCTTCAAGTTTGCAAATTATTGACTGCGGTTTTATTTAAAGAAGAAAATGACAACAACAAAAATAATTAAGGAAAAAATAGGATTATGAAAGTAATTAATTAAGCAAATCCATAACGTCATTGAGTATTACTGACATCAAGTGTCTTTGTATTGCAGGGTTTAAAATGTACAAGAAGGCCAAATAAAATAGGGTAAAAGATCCACTAAAAATTTTTGGATAAAACTAGACTTGTATAGGTTGATAATGTATGTTCTTACTTGTATTTACTTTTTATTTTTGTGTGTGTGTGTGGGGGGGGGGGCTGAGTTTTTATTATATAAATGCCTATGCTAAGCTTTGTATGATAAGGTGGCCCTAAATGGACATAAAACGCAATAAAAATACACTTTAAGGAAATCTTGTCCCCTGGTATTGAAACTGATTTTGGCACAAAAATTGACCTGAACCCATATCTAGCTTTCAAAAACATTGTTACCGGTTTCTGATTTTATTGAAATTTGTTTGCTATATAGAACACATGTGTGGCCTATTTTATATGCAATATCTTGGGGTGACAAGATCAGTAACACATCTAATACTTATGATGAACATCTTAATCTTTGCAAAATTTTCATGAACTAGAAATGTGTCCAGACGACACAGATGCCCCCGCCAAGGGCCCCGCCTCACCCCGAAAATCCATGTTGCAACAAAATTTTCTAAGTGTGTGACCTTGTCATCAGGAACATTTGTGAGAGTTATATTGAAATTGGTAAAAAAATGTAAGCGCTAGAGTAATGACAAAGTTTTTCTTCAAATAGCCACAGTGTCCTTGACCTTGAAAGTTGAACTCGCTCGAGGTATTGCCATAAGGAACATTTGTGTGAAGTTATATTGAAATCAGTGAAGAAATGTAGTCGCTAGAGCGATGACAAAGTTTTTCTAAAAATAGCCACAGCGACCTTGACCTTGAAAGTGGAACTTGCTAGAGATATTGTCATAAGGAACATTTGTGTGAAGTAATATTGAAATTGGTGAAAAAATGTAAGCGCAAGAGCAATGACAAAGTTTTTCTAAAAATAGCCACAGTGACCTTGACCTTGAAAGTCAAACTCGTTCGAGGTATTGTCATAAGGAACAGTTGTGTGAAGTTATTTTGATACCAGTGAAGAAATGCAGGCGCTAGAGCGATGACAAAGTTTTTCTAAAAATAGCAACAGTGACCTTGACCTTGAAAGTCAAACTCGTTCGAGGTAATTTCATAAGGAACATTTGTGTAAAGTTACATTGAAATCAGTGAAGAAATATAGACGCTAGAGCTATGTTGTGCGCGGGGATAATTAAAATTTTTTAAGTCTGTGACCTTGAAATTGAGCTCATGGGCATGGGTGGGAATATCGCTGAATAAAATGGACAGGTATCTAACATCATATTAAATATCAACTCAATCCATCGCACGATTTGGATAATATCAACTCTTAAAATATCTAATTAAAAATTTCTAAGTCTGTGACCTTGACCTTGAAGCCATAGGCATGAGTGGGGGTATTGCCAAATAAACATTTGGACCTGTATCTATCATCATAGCATACATAAGCCAAATCCATAATATAGTTTGGAAAATGTGAGATATTTAAAATCTTTCACATTAAAATTGTCTAAGTCTGTGACCTTGACCTTGAGGTCATAGGCATGGGTGTGGGTTTTGCTGAATAAAACATTGTACCTATATCTATCATCATATGAACCAAAGCCATCATAAAAGTTCAGGTTCTACCAGGTACAAATACCTTAACTGGAGTCTTTAACATGGGAAATTTCTAAGTCCATGACCTTGACCTTGAGGCCATGGGCATGGGTGGGGGTATCGCTGAATAAAACTTTGGTCCTATATCTATAATCATACCAAATATGAACCAATTCCATCAAATGGTTTGGAAAATATGAGTTCTAAAATGTTCAAGTCTACCTGTTACAAAAACCTTAACCTGAGTCTTTAACATTGAAAATTTCTAAGTCTGTGACCTTGACCTTGAGGTCACAGGCATGGGTGGGGGTATTGCTTAATAAAACTTTGGACCTATATCTATCATCATACCAAAGATGAACCAGTTCCATCCAATGGTTAGGAAAATATGAGTTCTAAAAGTTCAGGCTCTACCTGTTACAAAAACTTTAACCTGAGGTTACAGGATCAAGTACGTACGTACGTATGTACGTACGTACACACACACGTACAGACGGACGTACACATGTACGCACGTACGGAAAACCGAAAAACTATATGCCCCAAAATCCATCAGTAGTTTGCACCCATTTTAATTTGTTTACAGACTTCAGTGTTTATAGCACTTTGATTATTTATGCAAACTTAACAAAGAAACTCGACAAAATATAACGATGTATTAAAACATGAATATTAATTGAAATGGTAGCATGGGACTTGGTAAATGAGTTCTGTACAAATAAAAAAATGACAACGATATCTATATTAGGCCTAGAAACAATGATCACTTGCACCCATAGCTGTGTACGTCAACCAACAGTGTCAAAATAAGTTTACTGTGACCAAAAATGAATCATGAAATATGATTTACGATGTGCGAAATTAGGAACCACCACAAGTGCTGTAAAAATGCATACTGCACTCTCAAAAATGCACCAGTATGTTGTATATTTGTTTCCCTACCCCTTTATATTAAATTAAAATAACGCGAACTTAATCTAAAGAACCTAGAATAAAAAATATCGAGAGACACTAATTCAGCGTCTTCCCCACCTAAAAGCTTTAATTCGAAGTCCCTGAATCCTACAGTCCTACATCGTAGGTTCCTGCAAGAATCGAAAGTAAAATCATACATTCCTACAAGAGTTGCCTGTAAAAATCTACAATCCTACAAAGAAAATTTGTAGGATCACGTGACCCTACAACGTCTCCTTGTAGGATGACAACAACAGCTAACGGTAAACGTCAATGGCGGCTGGTAAACAGATAGAAAATCGCCGGGTAGTTGCAAAGAATCAGCGATAACTTGGCAAAACTAAATGGAATGTATGATGAAAAGTATGCGAAACGATAGAGAAATGAATTCCCTATACGGTCCTTACAATAATATAGGAGCAATAAATTGGGTTCTTGATTGCTTTTGATGAAAAGCTTGAATTTCGATTTTGACAGTTCGTCGATTCAACAGAGCATCTGCTAGACAGCCTCGCTTTCGCTCAATAATGCACTTACACACAGTAAAACAATACACAACAACATGTTGACATATATCGGTGTAATAGTCGGGACAGTTTATGATAAAATGTGCGTTAAAACAAATGAACCAAGGCGAATCATTACAAGAAACAGGTAAGTAAACATCTCTAGTTTTGATTGTCTAAAAGGCTTAGAATGACAAGCAAATTAAACGCTAAAATCGCACATAAAATGTCCCAGCGGAAAACACATCCACATGAGATTCGTTGCAAACAGTGTTCGGCCAGTCGCCAGCTGGCTCATTACATTACCCCCCTCTCAGCTCGTTAAAGTTCCAACTAACGAGCTAAGAAGGACTTAATGGAACAGTATAGAAATAGATCAATTGGAATGATTGAGAATCTCATGAGGAATAAGGTGGATGAAGTCTTATGAATATCATGACATTATATAAATTATGGTGTCAGAAGTGGGATTATAAGACAGAGGTGACCGTCTTGTAAAATGATAATATCTGATTATTATCCTCATAGTTTCTGAAGCAATACAATGATTGAAATCTTAGAATTTACCAGACATTGACAAATGGAACTTAACAGTTAATATGCAACAAGAAATACACTTTAAATCAACTGGTGATCGTGAGTTATGCTTTAAAATCTTTAACTGATGATTACAATAAAATCTCCCTTAGAAGAAATTGCTCTAGTACTACATTTAACAGTGTCACATTAAAATTGCATTTACGAATAAATTGATACCAGCTATACCTTGTAAGCGCATGAATAACTGGCTAGATTCTGAACATGGGTAAATATAGAAGATCACAAACTTAGTGCAAATGAAGTAGATGAAACTTTGAAGTGATGATTTATAACTTCCTGTAAGAAATGAAATGGCAAAGCCTAATCTCTGACAGGATTAATAAATTACAGACTTACTAACTTTTAGGTGAACCCAATTGCATATGTGAACATGAACAGTAGTGATATCTTAAAACAAGTGGAATTTGTCTATTAATGTGCACAGCAAGAATACTAAAGATCTTCACACGTGACAAATAATAAGATTTCTGCATGGCAAGACTGGCGAACATACTGAGCTTAAGAGTTGGATGTAAAAGGATTGCTTTCCAGCCAGGCCATACATATAAACTACAATAGTGACTTTCATCCACTAAAACATTTTCAAAGTCTGAAAGAAGAAATTGGTGACATGCACCCGAGCACATTGCTCAGGTCCAAGCCACCATGTTAGTCTATCTCTTCTACAGAAAATCAATAAATTCATATCTTTGCGAACAAAGAAAACTAAGGCATGAATCAAATATCACAGATAAGTAAACAACTAACAAATTAGCGCTCTTCTACTCGCAGTAAGTGCTCACTGCGAATACAAGAGGCTAAAGATCAGGCAAATAAATTATAAGTCGCTAAAATTTCTTTGTTCACATTTAGTTGTACAAACAATATTAAATACATACAATCTTATCACTCTTTTACCCAAACACACTCATATTTACAGATCTAGATATTCACTGGTATGATCTCTCTCTCTCTCTCTCTCTCTCTCTCTCTCTCTCTCTCTCTACTTTAAAATGTCCCTATGCTACCTTAGTTTATTTTTAAAGTTCCTATTTAATATTAGTTAAACTGTTTGATATTTTTATAAGTTCTGTATATAATCTGTCATCTCTCATCTTCACCAGTGCCGTCCTTTGAAATCAGTCTTCTTGTTCTTGCCCTCGCGGAGTGGTGTCTTGCCATTCATATTCTCCTTGTCCTTCGACTTGCACTCCTCTCTGTTCAGTTTCTCTTTCTGTTTAACTGTTATGGTTTCTGTTCTCTCTGATCTTCTTCGTTCTTCACGTTCTCTTCTTTCAATGTCTTTCTTCCATTCGTCTCGTCTTCTTTCATCTTCTCTCCATCTGGAAATGTCTCTTCTTCTCTCGTCTTCTCTCCTCCGCTCAAAATCTAGCCTCTTCTCTTCTCTCTGCTGCTCTCCTTTCTCGTGTTCTTCTAATGCTGTCTTATGACGAGACAACACATCTATCAGCTTGCTCATCACGACCGTGTTCTCTGTGACTTTCTCTCTCATCTTCTTTACTTCTGCAGTCTTCTCCATCGCTTTCCTAAAGATGTCTACTACATTCACCAGAGTTCTTTCACTCAGCTCAGCCACGTCAACTGGAAGCTTTGTGGCTTTTTCTTCTGTCTTTCTTTTCTTGTTAGGAGTGCCTGCTTCTGGCATCAGACGCCGCTTTAGTGGTGATGACAGTGTCATATCTTCCTCTTGTAGTATCTCACCCAACACATTTTCTTCTCTAGACTCCTCTCTGTCTGCTTTTTCAAGCTGACCGTCATTGTTCCTTACGTACATTGATCGCAGCTTAAATACTGGCGTCGGGACATACACTGGCACATATTCGTCCAAGTTATTTGTGATCACTATTTTCCGTTCGTCTCCCGTCTTCTTTACATCACTGTCTTTTTCTGTCTTTTCTTCTACGGCGATACTCGTTGATGGTTCTTCCTGTTTAGCGTCTTCTTCCTTCTCTTTATCTGTACTAATTACTGAAGGTTTATTGAATTTCATAGGGCTCTCTCCTACTTTCACCACTCTAAGATCTAGTGGTTGATCAGTCTCTAGATGATTTTCCTCATCTGTCTTATGCTTTTGATTTTCACCACTGGCTTGCTTTGGAAAAAATTTAATGGTACAGTCCTCTCTCTCAATCGAGTTAAGCGGGTGAAAAACGTTTGGTGTCTGAACTCGTATGTGAACACACTTCGTCTGAACTTCATGCGCTGGAGTTTGAACTTGTTGAGGAACACTCTTTGATTGGATTTCTTGAGCTGGTTCTGCCTGTACGTCTACACTGGTCTGTTCACTTATATCAGCTTGCTCATTTATGTTGTTGTTTACTGTTGAAGAAGTAGACATCTCCTTAATCGGTACTTTCTCTCTTTCCTGATGAATACCAGCATTCTGACTTGCAACGGCTGTTGGTTCATCATCAGCGTCTGGAACATCTTCTATCTCTACTCTTCCATCATCTTTAGTTGAACTAGCGTCACTAAGCACTGATGACCTGTCTTCTGAGCTGGCTTTGCTGACACCACATATATCTTTTGCTGCTGTAACATTGGAACTTGCTTCACTGACCACTGATTCTTCTTCTATGCTAATACCACGCATAACTTCGGCTGCTGAAACATTTGAAGTTGGCGATTCCGTCACTTTTTCGAGGGTCGTCGGTGCAGTGGCCACTTCCTGGCTGGATAAACTTGGTAAACCTGCCGCCAAACTCGCATGATATGAAGCCATCATCAGTTGTTGGTTGTTTAGTATACTGGTCAGGACCTGTGACAAATGTGAAGATGCACCTTGGCTTTCAGCTAGTATGTTAGTCGCCAGATCCACACCACTAGTCTGAGGAAATGAACCTGGAGACTGTTGTACCACAGGGGGCTGCGCCGATTCTACACTCTGGTAAGACCCTCCGTTGTTTGTTGGCATTACAGAAGTCTGCACCGGCACCGTTTGAAAGGTTGTTAGACCCTCTGTCTGTTGATCTGTCACCTGCACTTCTGTTGCCTCCACCTGTCTTGGCGTTACAGTTCCTTGACCATCCTGTCTTATCCCTAGAAAATGTCTAAGGCTTGCTTCTGATGTCAACGGAGCATAGTCTAGCGGTCCTATGACATGTGGTTGTGCGTTCTTGATCAGATACTGGCTATGGTCTGTAACTTGGCCCTGAATAGCCAACTCCATGTGCCTCTTGTACTTGGTCACGTGGTTCATCAACTGGTCTTGTCTTTGACACCGAAACCAGCACAACTTGCAATAAAAGGGGACTTCCTCCAGAGCCAGATGGTACTTCATGATGTGGTCTTCCACGCGGCACTTGATGTCTACCCATCTCTTCTGTGAGTTGTTGTGGCAGTGTAGGCATTGCCAAGCTTTACCCCTCTTTTTCGCTCTCTCTACTTTGCCTTGATCTTCAAACATCGACATCTCTTGCTCCATCTTTGCCTAAAATTAAAATCACTAATTTAGTTAAAATGCCTTAGTAAGCATGCACAGCTAGAGCAAGTGATCACTGGTGTTTTACCTAGATCCTCCAGGTGATAGGCATTAAAGAATAAACAAAACCTTTGACTATTTACATCTTTATTTTCTCAAGCGAACATCATAACATTTCGTCACTATAGAAATAGGTGGATAGTCACTATCTCTCTTATTCCTGCCAAATAACTTTCCTTTACACACCTTTTCCTTCACAATCTTTAACTGCTCTCTTCACTAGCCTGTCGCTTTACCCAATATAATCTCCGAACTGCATTACTTTATGCCTTTATAATCCGAACTTCATCTTTCTCTTCTAATCCACTTTACCCATCAGCTTACTCATAGATAACCACCGACCTGAGATAGCCTATCCCACCTCTTCTTTTGCCTATCCTCCCTGTACCCGACTGTTTGTAACTTTCCTTGCGCTAAATATCGCCATTAAGTTTCTCCACTTGCTCTTCTTGCTGGATCCACTGGGCCATACTGTCACTAGCACGAGTTTACCGGCGGCATTACTGTATTAAAAAAATCTTATTTACTAAAAAAAAATAACAAATAACCACACTTAAATTTAACACACACACTTGTTATTTACACTCCCTGATGACTTTTGTTTCTGTGGTGTTCTTGAAAGCACTAAGGCTTTTCCTTCAGCAGCTTGTTTCTGGCTTTAAAAACCCACTTTGGAGGATGGTCTCCTTCATAGGGTTTCAACTTGTCATGGTGTACTATCTGTTCTTTCCCATTCTGGTCTAATTGAATAAGAAAGTCTACTTCTGTAATCTTTCGCTTTACTAGAAAAGGACCATGATAAGCTTGCTTTAATTTTGGAGCTTCACCTATCTTCCGGGCTTCTAGCAAGTACCACACCAGATGACCTTTCTCATACTTGTTGACTGCTGTTTAGACATCATAGTTGCTTTTACTTCTTTTCGCTGAAGTTGCTAAGTACTTCCTGGCAATGGCGTGTGCATGCTGCATTCGCGATCTTAGAATATCGACGTAATCACCATATGAAGTAACTTCGTCCCCCTGTGAAGAGCAAGTACTCCCAAAAAGAAGCTCAGCTGGTAACCTAACCTCTCTACCCATGGTTAAAAGGTTTGGGGTCATCTTAGTTGTCTCATGTGGTGTTGCTCTGTATGCACCTGCCAGGCACCCCAGGTGCAGATCCCACTCGTTTTGTTCATCGCACAGATATGCTCTTATCATCCTCAGGAGTGTCCTGTTGAACCTTTCGGATTGTCCATTGCCTTTCGGGTTTCTTACGCTCGTCCTGGTCTTCCGAATTTCTAACATCCGGCATAACTCCTTGAAGATTTTACTTTCATATGTTCTACCCTGGTCGCTGTGAATCGACAGAGGACAGCCCCAACGCGCGACATACTCATTCAAAATTTTTGTAGCACAAACCTCTGCAGTCATATCAGGTACTGGGATGATTTCCACATACTTGGAAAAGTGATCTGTCAGTAACAAAATGTACCGATTTCCGCGCGGTGTTACCGGAAATGGCCCTAAATAATCTGTTGCCAGACAATCGCCAGGAGCACCTGTTGTCAATGAGCCTAGAGCAGCTCTAGGGGTCTTTACTGGCTTCTTGTCCGCTTGACAGTTATCGCATTTACGGATATGCCCATTGACGTCTTCTTTCAGAGCATACCAGTAGAATCTCTGCATGATTTTTTGTTTTGTTTTCTTGCAACCTAGGTGTCCTGATAAAAGAGAGTCGTGCATCTGATACATGACATCTCTTTTCAATGCCGAAGGCACCAAGAGCTGTGTATGGTCACCTGTACCGTCTCTTTTTAAGAATTGCTTATACAATATGCCATCTCTTACCTCTAGCGCATCCCAAATGACCCAGTAATGCCTGCACGCAGGACTTTTGGTCACCATGTCTTTACTAGTTGGCTTAGACCCAGATACCTTTGCCCGAACAATAGGACCTATGTCTGGATCATCGTTCTGGTATTTACGAAGCTCAGCTGTCGTTAGTTTTGCAATTGTTGTGACGGGCATGTTGCAGTCTATTTCTCGAGTCCTTTTCTTACCTGTTTCTGCGGATGTACCAGGGGCTGCTTCGTCCTGTGTAACAATTCTTGCCTGTTCATGGCTACCTAAGCATTCTTCTGCCATGTTCTTACTCTCTTCTGTGGCTTTCATTAAAGCTGAGTCTTTCAGCAGATTTTCATGCAGCATGTCTTGTGCCCTCTTAAAGCATTTCTTACAAGGGCCGCATTTTAGTGGCTCGCTGGTGTCTTGGTTGGGACAGTCACACTCTCTAGGATTCTTACATCGTGACAAAGCGTCGCAATGCGCCTGTTTTCGCCCAGGTCTGTACTATTGAAAAGTCATAATGACTTAGAATCTCAATCCACCTAGCGATCTTTCCACGGGGTTCTTTGAGTTTGAAGAGCCATATAAGCGCCTGGTGGTCTGTCCGAACTAGAAATTTTCTACCTAGCAAATACTGTCTGAAATACTCTATAAAGAATCTTACCGCTAATAGTTCCTTCTCTGTAATGCAATAGTTGCGTTCGGCTCGATTTAATGATCTACTGGCAAATGCTATGACTCTTTCTCTTTCCCCTTGTACTTGATGGAGAACACCTCCTAGACCTATATCTGATGCGTCGACATCTAACACAAATTCACCAGCATCATTCAGAGGGTACCCCATCACTTCTGAGCTTATCAACGCCTTCTTGACCATCTCGAATGACTTGTCACAGGCTGCATCCCATACAAACTTCTTACCTTTCTTTGTAAGTTCTACCATAGGCCTTACCATCGATGCAAAGTCTTTGACAAACCGTCTGTAGTATGACCCAAGAGCCACAAATTGACGGATTTGCTTTGCTGTTTTTGGCTTAGGCCACTCTACCACCTTCGAAATGTTTGTAGGGTTAGGCTTTACTCCCTCACTGGAAACCACGTGACCTAGAAAAACCACTGATGTTTGAAACATGTCACTTTTGTCCGGTTTAAGTTTCAGTCCTGCCTTTCTAATCCTATCCAGTACTTCCTCGACCCTGAAAATATGCTCATCAAAGTTTTTCCCATACACAACGATATCATCGATATAAATCAGACATGTGACCCATTGTAGTCCCTGCAAAGCTAGCTCCATGGTCCTCTGAAACGTACTAGCCGAGCTGTTCAAACCGAAAGGCATGCGTAGCATATCAAAATGGCCATATTTGCAAACGAACGCACTCTTGGGTATGTCTTCTGTCTTCAATGGAATTTGGTAGTAGCCACTAGTTAAATCAAATGTACTAAACCATTTCGACCCTGCTACCGCATCTAAGCAATCCTGGAATCTGGGAAGAGGAAACCCGTCTGGTTTAACTAGTTCTTTAACTTTCCTGTAGTCTACACAGAGCCGTACGCCTCCATTTTTCTTTTTAACTAGACAGATTGGACTTGCCCATGGAGATACACTCTCCCGAATGACTCCCTTAGCCTTCATATCCTCGATGGCTTCTTTCTCCTTGTCAGCATAGGCCAGGGGAACACGTCGTGGAGGCAATCTTATAGGACCCTTACCTTCTGTTTAAATTGCATGCTCTGTCAGGTGCGTCACGCCTATGTCCCATCCATTACGTGAAAATGTGTCTTGGTGGTTACAGAGCAGATTAGCAACTCTTTGTTTCTCATCTTCGGTAAGGCTGACTGTCGACCTATCGTACAGATCTTTGAGATGTTCAGGAACACTCTTTAATTGACCTTCCTTGACATTTCTTGCTATACCTGATGATTGGGGGTTTACATAAAAGTCCTCTTTCATAGCTTCAATGTCTATACGCCTTACCTTGTAAAAATTGTTTTCTTCCTTTTCACTTTCCTGTTGAAATAGCACGTGTGGGTCTCCCGCTATTGGTTCTGCCTTACCTACCTCGGCATCCTGCTTAATTGAGACAGATGTTGGAAATGGGTTCAACACCCTTACTTTACATGTACAGCCTTCATTGATGTCGACTAATGTAGGCGCCATCTTGAGTGGATATGCCTCTTGGAAATGTTCAGTCGCTTCTATTAGACACTTACTCTCGCAAGAGAAGTCGTCACTGTCATCCCTTTCTACGTACACATCTATCACTGTTTCTGCTTGAGGGGGTATTACAAAGTGGTCTGCTGACGTGACCCTACGCACCTTGCTCTTAATACCCACCTGTATTATTGGAACCTCTTTGTTATCTACTATTAGCACCCCTTTACTAAGAAGTAGATCAGCGGGCCCTCCTTTACCATTTTGGAGTACCTCAATACCAAGGAGTCCATCATCGTCTATTTCTGCAACTATAGCTTTCACTTCTGTGTCTGCTCCGCCGAGTGTTAAAGAGAACTTACCTTTACCTAGCTCGTTTATTAGAGTCCCGCTGGGACCTAGCAGTTTGTAAGATTTCACGAGACTTGGTCTGTCAGTCAACTTCATTTGTTCATATATTCTCTTAGAAATTATGGTCTTTGATGCCCCAGTATCTGCTGTAAATAGAATTGGATACCCTTGTACTGAGCCTCTTGTATATATACCATCTGGTAGTTTTCTTGTAGTTTTAATTGAATTCAAAACTTCCTTACCTTTATCATCCATTTTCTGGCCTTTTTGATCAAAACAGGTTTCCCTGTGGCCGCCAGAGAAAGCCTGTACTAGTTTAAATTCTGGTCTTCTCCACTATCTCCTTGTGGCTTCCGTCCACGGTTTGGAAAGGTTTGTCCTTGTGGTCTGTTACCCTTGTATTTATCACTTCGTTGTGGGCAATCTCTGATGACATGGCCCATTTGGGAGCATCCGTTACACACAATATTTCTGCCACGAAATGGCTTCTGTTCTTGCTGTTGAGCGGGTTCTGTATTGCTAGATTTAACAATCTCCTGCATTTGATTCATAAGAGATGACATCATATCTTTTGCTTCTGTTAAAACTTTTAAAGATTCTTTCTCAGTATCACTCTTAAGGTTACCTGAATCTCTCTTGTGATCCATTCTTTCCAATTTCTTTTTCTGAGACGTGTCGTTCTTTGCACAGGTAGTCTGCAGACCCTATCAAGTTCTTCACTTTCATCCTGTGATTCTTCACTTGCTGACCCATCCTCTTCTTGCTTTGCTCTTCTCGCATACCTTTTAAATTTTCTATCTGAAGAGCCATCTGCAGATCCTCTGTGTTTCGTCTGTATAAAATTTACAGCATGGTAGACCGCTTCGTCGATGTCTTCCGGTTCTTTATTGTATTCAATTTCAAAACGTACGTCGCTATCTCTGAGCCCGTCCAAAAATCGCCGGACAAGATCTTCTTGTCTTGTGTTTTCGTCGCGGAAACTATACGCTTTTGCATACAGACGTTTCAATTCAGCCGCAAATTCTTCAGCCGTTTCCCCTGGCTTCTGAGTTCTTTGGCTGAATTTTGCCGCAAACGTTTTCTTGGTTTCAACAACCCGGAACCGGCTATTTAATTCTTTGATCAAGTCTTCATAGTGAGAAAGGGTGTGACCGGGAAGTTGAGTAAATACAAACTCACCTGCCTTACCCTGTAATTTTGGCAGCAGGTTGTCAAGTTTTGTCTCATTAGACCACTGTCTTCTGTTTGCAATGGCCTCAAACCTACTCACCCATACTTTCCACTCTTCCTTTCCATTGAAAGGGGGAAGTTTAATTTCATTAAAACCAACATGTGTTTGATATCTGTCATCTCTCGCCCGTAAATCTCTGTTTTGCATGCGGGGATTCTCATGCGTTCTAAACCGCACGTGGCGAGAAGCATAGTCATTTTCAAGCCCACAGCCATATGTGGAATTAGACCGGTATATATTACCACTGTAGTCATAATCTGGTCTGTCTGTTCTTTGATAATTATCAGTCCACCTGGAGTCATGGTTTTGGCTGGTATTACTGCAATAGTTCGCACCATTTTGTATTACGGCATGTGTATCCCTGTAGAGGTCTGTCCTAATTCTTTCACACAGCCTACCATCATTTACCTGGTCGCCAGCTGCCCTATCCGCTGTAGGCTGGGTACTTTGCTCTCGTACATTGTACTCGGAAGATGACTCCATATCCCCATTTTGTATACTACTTACACAGTTATTCTGGCTGACGTTCTGGGTCTTCCTTGTTAACTCTTGTAGGAGAGACATAACGTTCGTCAGGGTTCCAGAAATGGCCCCTTGCTTTTCTTCCATACTTACTTGTTGTTGTTGTAGGCCTATCTGCTGCTGTTGCATGCTAGCTAGAGCGTCGCTAAGACCTGCTATAGTGTTTCTAATGTTTGCTTCTGCATACCTGGCCACTAGTGGGCCATAACTACTGTTAAGCATGTGTAATGACTGTGCACCTATTGACTGCATGGGTTGTCGGGGTGGATCGTATGAGCAAAGGGGTGTAGTTTGAGGTATATTTCTGTTCACACATGGGTTAGGGAGCTCGCTCTCAGGTTGGTTATGTGCAGCTTCATGCAACTGCATCAGTGATGTGGCAGCTGCCGTTTGATCGGTATTTACACGATTCAATAACTGGGATGAAATAAATTCTGTTTGATGCCTTCGATCTGATTGCCTATCTGGCCCTTTGAAATTAAAAATCACTTCTGTCTCGGTCTCAGAATCATTATTTTCTACTGTACTGCAGGTAGCATTATCTCTACTGGCCTGTTTCCCTTCCATACTGCTGAGTTCGTATCACTGGACCTGTTGGTACTCTAACAGATCCCACCGCTGCCATCACTTTAGTTGTTGCGCACTCGTGCTTTGCGCTCGTATTCTAGTTCAACTTATTGCTAACAATGTACTGTATCTACTGAGGGTTGTAGCACCCCTCGTGCTTTGCACTCAGAGACCAGATTAGTGATTTACTGAACATACACTATGTCACCTGGATGTTATAATACTCTCGTGCTTAGCGCTCGAAGTCTGGTCCAGCTTATTACTGACGATGTACTGTATCGGCCGGTGGTTGTAGTACACTCGTGCTTTGCACTCACGAACCAGATCAATCTATTATTGGGCATACACTATGTCAGATGGAGGTTATAATGCTCTCGTGCTTAGCGCTCGAAGTCTAGTCCAGCTTATTACTGATGATGTACTGTATCGGCCGGTAGTTGTAGTACACTCGTGCTTTGCACTCACGAACCAGATCAATCTATTATTGGGCATACACTATGTCAGATGGGGGTTATAATACTCTCGTGCTTAGCGCTCGAAGTCTAGTCCAGCTTATAACTGATGATGTACTTTATCGGCCGGTGGTTGTAGCACCCTTGTGCTTTGCACTCTCGAACCTGATCAATCTATTATTGGGCATACACTATGTCAGACGGAGGTTACAATACCCTCGTGCTAAGCGCTCATAGTTGTTACGCTCTGCTACTGCACTACCCGCAGTTCACCAAGCTAGCCTCTTAGTTTCCTTTTTACAACAGACAAGCAGTGCAGGGAGCCAAGCGCCACAAAGGTTAAATAAAATGGACTTCAACTAAAATCGTTGCAATTAATAAAAGGAAAGTAAAGAAGACCAAAATCCATCAGTAGTTTGCACCCATTTTAATTTGTTTACAGACTTCAGTTTTTATAGCACTTTGATTATTTATGCAAACTTAACAAAGAAACTCGACAAAATATAACGATGTATTAAAACATGAATATTAATTGAAATGGTAGCATGGGACTTGGTAAATGAGTTCTGTACAAATAAAAAAATGACAACTATATCTATATTAGGCCTAGAAACAATGATCACTTGCACCCATAGCTGTGTACGTCAACCAACAGTGTCAAAATAAGTTTACTGTGACCAAAAATGAATCATGAAATATGATTTACGATGTGCGAAATTAGGAATCACCACAAGTGCTGTAAAAATGCATACTGCACTCTCAAAAATGCACCAGTATGTTGTATATTTGTTTCCCTACCCCTTTATATTAAATTAAAATAACGCGAACTAAATCTAAAGAACCTAGAATAAAAAATATCGAGAGACACTAATTCAGCGTCTTCCCCACCTAAAAGCTTTAATTCGAAGTCCCTGAATCCTACAGTCCTACATCGTAGGTTCCTGCAAGAATCGAAAGTAAAATCATACATTCCTACAAGAGTTGCCTGTAAAAATCTACAATCCTACAAAGAAAATTTGTAGGATCACGTGACCCTACAACGTCTCCTTGTAGGATGACAACAACAGCTAACGGTAAACGTCAATGGTGGCTGGTAAACAGATAGAAAATCGCCGGGTAGTTGCAAAGAATCAGCGATTACTTGGCAAAACTGAATGGAATGTATGATGAAAAGTATGCGAAACGATAGAGAAATGAATTCCCTATACGGTCCTTACAATAATATAGGAGCAATAAATTGGGTTCTTGATTGCTTTTGATGAAAAGCTTGAATTTCGATTTTGACAGTTCGTCGATTCAACAGAGCGTCTGCTAGACAGCCTCGCTTTCGCTCAATAATGCACTTACACACAGTAAAACAATACACAACAACATGTTGACATATATCGGTGTAATAGTCGGGACAGTTTATGATAAAATGTGCGTTAAAACAAATGAACCAAGGCGAATCATTACAAGAAACAGGTAAGTAAACATCTCTAGTTTTGATTGTCTAAAAGGCTTAGAATGACAAGCAAATTAAACGCTAAAATCGCACATAAAATGTCCCAGCGGAAAACACATCCACATGAGATTCGTTGCAAACAGTGTTCGGCCAGTCGCCAGCTGGCTCATTACAATACTTTAACCACTAACGAGCTTGTTAATCCTTGTCCTGCTGAGCCCGGATGAATGTCTTATCTTTCAAACAATGAAGATCCAGATCAGAGAAGCCATCTGATCAGGATCTTCATTGTTTGTCATTCATTTCATGGATTTGTTGCAATAATTTGCATCAAGCGATCTAATTGGTTGATAATCAGTAGTGGGTGTGGCATATATAAATATTCAGCAGCACAAGGGTTAAGCTTACAATACTTTGAACAACTGGACCCTGGTCAGAAGGCATAATGAGAATAATGTAAGGATATATCTTTGGTCTTCTTTTTAATAAATCACCCAAATATAGTTTGCGGATGCTCGACAGAACTACCTCATTGAGGTGGTTTTGATGAGTACCAACAACCTATGGCTTGGAGTAGAAATACTATATATAATGTAAACGAGGACGTGAAACGTGAAACCTCAAATCACAAACACACTACTCACCTTTCCCATACTTCTTCCATGGGCTGAAGAGTTATCAGACTTTGAAAATATTTCAGCCTCTTTCTGGCATTCAGGTCAATTTCCACTGGCCTTGAGATCAAGGTCAAATGAGCCAGCTTGTCGTAGAAGTAGCGTCGTAGATGCAGGGCTATCTGATCCCATTTCTGAGCTATCTGCATCTCACTGCTATCAGACACAGCATTCAGTGACATGGTAGAGGCTACGGGGTCTACAACTGTGGCCTTCAGAGGCAGGGACAGGCCCTGTTTGGAGGAGAGTGAAAGTAGGTCTTCGAGGACAGCTTCTTCACAACCTGGGACGTTTGCCAACATGTCTGACTGAAAAAACAATGAGACACATACTGTAAAAATCTAAAAAAAATCGGACACCTTGAGGAATTGCTGTATTCCTCCAAAAATTGTCACAAATTTGTTTCATGATCCTGCAAGTAGTCCAAATGGTGCAGACTGAATGGCAAACAGTGTAGACCCTGATTCAGGAGCAGTCTGATCTGGGTCTGCACTGTTTGCTTAAGACTATTTGTCCCAATACTTAGGATCATCATCGGTATTAAAGTACACCAGTGTGGAAAAAATGTTACAAGAGCTTCGCAAGCGGTGCATTATACTCCCATTTGCTACCATTCTTGGTCCTAATGCATTCCTTTGGCAGTATACAAACCCCCATTAAGTTTGGTTAAAATATTCAAAATGGTTGACGAGGTACAGATGGAAAAGAAAATTTAGTTATAGGGCAAATAAGTCAGGACCTAAGTAAGCCAGAGTTGTGGTTTGTGCACATTTTATATTGCCCCACAATTATACATATTCCTACAATGTTTCATTGAAATATTTAAAAGGGTTAAGGCATTATGGGGTGAATGAGAATAGCCTAAAACAATTAATTTGCATCTGGGTAATTACGGAACAAAAGCATCGCAAGCGGGTGCCATGCTTGTCTGTTTTTTGTATGCCACAAAGGGAGATAAATGGGTTCAAATTGCATGACAGAGTTATGGAAGTCACAGGTCAAAACGTTTGATATCAATGGAAAGGTCTTGCCCTACATGAACATTAAATGAGAATTTTCGTGTAGCAAATTTGCTACTTGCTGCTATTAATTTCGAACTCTGGCTATGCCCAATATTCAAATTAATACCAAGATCCAGATATGGCAATTTTTCATCCGAAAAGTACTGATATTTTTTCTTATTTCTGCATGACATCATGAAAACGCGCGTATATGATTATGACCCCTCAACCCCACTTTTATAAAGCAAAACTGGGTTTGCAGGGGTAAACATTTTGTTATTTCTGCTCAACATAGAGATCGTGGCTACTTGTTAGAACCGCCTCATAGATTGTGGGTACTCGTTAGAACCGCCTCATCTCTAACAAGTACCCACAATCTATATTTTGAGCAGAAATAACAAAAATATCGCAATTTTTCATCTAAAATTTTTTTTTTTTTTTTTTTTTGGTGGTGAAATTTACATTGTACTTGTATAGGTCTTTTCGTAATAATATATATGTTGTTGGGAGTACCCACCACATATAATTTCGTGCAGAAATAAAATAATATTGGGGGCTTTGACGACAAACTAAGTCTTACAGCATGAGACAGGATATCTGTTATGGCGTCCGGTTCTGGATCGTAACACGAGTCTTTCTCCAGTACATGATTACTAATCATACTGAGCAGGGCATCTTTTGGTGTCACATAGTCTTTCCCCACCACATTGTTGGTGAACTTCATCAAGTCATGAAGACAGTTATCTAACCTGCAAGAAAACATTAACCCATAAAATCATTTAATGCCAACCACGACTATTGTCGTCTGCTTTGCCATCTGCCGGTTACCTTAAAAGTAATTTTTTGCAAACATAATGGACCCAGATCAAACTGCTCCTGTAGGAGCAGTCTGATCTGGGCCCACACTGTTTGCCTGTATGCATAACTCTGCAACCATTTGAAATGGTAGGGTTATAGAACAGGTACACATGTAAGTGTGGAATGCTGCATGCAAGAATGACAACTATGCTTGTCTTCCTTTTCGAATTATCTCCCATGATCCCTATTTTTAATTCATTTTTGTTTCCAGACATAACTCTGCAGTGGTTCGAAATATTTTAATGATACTTGGTAGGATTATAGAACAAGTCAGTGTGGAGTGTCGTGTTCAAGAATGACGACTCTGCTTGTCTTCCTTTTCGGACTATCTCTCCTGATCAATATTATTCAAAATTTTGTTTCCGAAACTTTACTATATATGCAACAGTTTGAAATACTTTAATGATTCTTGGAAGGATTAAAGAACAGTTCAGTGCAGAGTATTCCATCCAAGAATGACAACTCTGCTTGTCTTCCTTTTCAAATTATCTCCCTGAATCTGTATTTTTACTTCGTTTCTGAAGCATAACTCTGCAAACATTTGAAATATTTTAATAATACTTGGTAGGATTATATATCTTACTCGTATATATGATTTGTTTGTTTGATTTGAGGTTTAACGTCCCTGTCAACACTCTAAAGGTCATTTTGGAGATGTTGCTTCCAATTTTGTGGGACTTTTACCCGACAATGAGATGAAATGACATCTCAAGCCCTGTCGCCCAATGAAACCAATAGGGTTTATAAGCATGGACGGTCCGCCTCACACCGCGGTTCCTGGACAGGCTTAGATCCTCTAAGAGGTTTACCAGTACTAGTGTGCGGGCCGGATTCAGCCCTGCGTGGAAGCATCATGCAGCCCATATATTTTTTCAAGCCCATATGGGTTGGGGTGTTCGTATATATGATATATCATAAATATTACAGAAAGAAAAGTATATAAATTTAATTGTCCACACTTGAAATGTTTTCCTTGTTTCATGCAACTGCTGGAAAACCTGGTTTTTGTAGACTTTCCATGTTTCTTGTTCTTATTTATACTCAAAACACAGATTGTAGTTAGAGCTGCATACATAGTACCAACAACCTGCCTTGGAGCAGAAATTTGTTTTGTTTGTATGATTTGATGTTTAACGTCCCCGTCAACACTATGTAGGTCATTTTGGATATGTTGCTTCCAATTTTGTGGGACTTTTACCCGACACTGACATGAAATGACATCTCAAGCCCTGTCGCCCAATGAAACCAATAGGGTTTATAAGCATGGACGGTCCAGCTCTCACCCCCATTGCCTGGGCAGGCTTAGATCCTCTAAGCGGTTTTGTTTGTTTGTTTGATTTGAGGTTTAACGTCCCCGTCAACACTGTAAAGGTCATTTTGGAGACGTTGCTTCCAATTTTGTGGGACTTTTACCTGACATTGAGATGAAATGACATCTAAAGCCCTGTCACCCAATGAAACCAATAGGGTTTATAAGCATGGACGGTTCGACTCGCACCGCTTTGCCTGGGCAGGCTTAATCCTCTAAGCGGTTTACTAGTGCTCGTGTGTGGGCCTGATTCAGCTCTGCGTGGAAGCAACATGCAGCCCATATATTTCTTCCTTGGAGCAGAAATACAAATACAGTTAAATTCCGCTTTTAAGACCACCTAAAATTAAGACTAATTCTGCTATGAAAAGCTAATTTTGTAGGCTGCAGTTATTCTTTCTTTGTGTTTTCTGCATACAGTGTCCTCTGGTCAGAGACCACCTTTGGAACTGTTCAAAAGTGGTCTTACAGACCACTTTTGAACAGTCCAAAAGGTGGTCTTAATATAGGAATTTTACTGTATAAAAGAAATATGTATACCAGTGTAAACCCTACTTTTCTGTATAAACAATCATGTAAAGCAGGGTAAACTGTATCCTGCTGTTCACGACAACCCCTACCTTTGGAAACAGTGTAGATCCAGATCAGATGGCTTCTGCCATCTGATCAGGATCTACACTGTTTGACATTCAATTAATGAATTTGTAGGAATAAATTACATCAAGTGATTTGATTGGTTCAAAGCCAGAAATGAGTGTAGCTAAACTGAATATTCAGAAAGAGAAGGGTTAATTAGGGTGTTCATTACACAGACTTTTTAACTTATTGATACCAAAACCGAAGAAGCTCATTTCCTACAATATAGCACCGTCGTGATATGACTGAAAAATTGTTGAAAGCGACGTTAAACCCGAATTCACACACACACACCTACAATATAGCATACAGAATCTTGACATTAATTCATCACTTTTATTGTAGCGGGAAACCCGTAAAGGGATACCTTGGTAAACAATGCAAGCCCAGATCAGATGCCGCAGAATGCGGCAGCTGATCAGGGCCTGCCCTATTTGCTGACAGAATTTTCCGTCAAGAACAGAATAAACGAGTAAAAATAGGCCTACCACCACTAATTGACAAAATGGACTTATCCAGTATATATAGTAATGGAAGAGTCCACTAGTATACAATGGGTTAACTCACTCTTTATTGTTTTCCTCCAAGTCTACTTCTAAGTCAGCAATATATGTTTCCAGTGTAGAAAGACTAGGTACACCTTCAGCTAGAAGGCTCTGTAGTGGGGGGATAGTTTCCTCACAGTTAAACTGCACACCAGCCATCTTGGTCTATTTGTAATACATCAAAGCCTATTTATTGTCCATCTCCATGAATACACCAAGAACCTAGAAAAAAAAAATTAAATGTAACTATGGCTGTATACAATTTACAAAAACCAGGCTGTTTTTTTTTTCTTCAAAATTTGATCGGACATAATTAATGCAATAAACATTCAATAATAAATATGAGAGAGCAAGGTTTTGCCACATATAGATAATGTGTCCATGCAACAAAGTGTGTTCTTTCATAAATCCAAAATAGTTATTTTTCTAAAGAAAATTTGAGATATTTTTTATCCACAGCATACATGTAGGTTATGGGTGATCTTTAGAATGCCTCATTAAGGTGGCTCTAATTGCTACCCATAATCTATGTCTTGCAGCAGAATATGAAAAATAATGCATACCCCAATTAACCCAAGTTACCTCTATATAAAGTGGGGTTAACCACAGACTTGTCAATGTGACAAATAGAAGTGACAGTGCCAATTGTTTCAATAAGTACACATGCATGTAATATGTTCTATAAAAGGGTCCCTTTTATAGTTAGTGTTATCCTTTGGAAGCAAGGAATACACCACAGAACTGCAAAATATGAAGTGTGCAAACAGTGAAGGCCCTGATCAGATGCCGCGTCATACACAGCTTCAGTCTTCATCTAATTGCAAAATTAATCCATTGCTGAAGACTGCATGTATTCTATTATCTGTAAATATTGTTTTAATGATAGAAAATAAAATTTTAAGAAACAAAACACAGTTCCTTGAACCACAAATACGGTGAAACTCCCCAGAAATAGAGAAAATATTTGTCAAAAGGTCAAACATAAGATGTGTTTCGTCACTGGCTTCATCACGTTTTCGGACATTTTAGTGTTGTAGGCAGTCTGAAACTTTAAACAATTTTAGTAAACTGTCTCTGGAATCGTGTAGTCAGTTTTTGTTTGTTTCATTTGAGGTTTAAAGCTGTAAAGGTCATTTTGGAGACGCCACTTCCAATTTTGTGGGACTTTTACCCGACATTGAGATGAAATGACATCTCAAGCCCTGCCGCTCAATGAAACCAAAAGGCACTGAAATGAGAGATTCTATGAGAAATTCATGAATACTAAGGCCTTTATAAAAATGTTTCAAGTTTATTTATTTTTTTACCATTACCACTCTGTGTGCTAATTCAGCAGAGGACAAATTGTTTATATTTTCTTATTTTTCCATAGACATTTGCATGAAATGTCAAATCCTGTTTTCTCAAGAAAAAAAAAATATATTAAATATATATCAGTGTCGTCTGCTGAAAAAAAAAAACACCTAGCATGCAGAGCATTATATATAAGGAATGCTGGAGTCAGCGTGACTATCGCCAATTTGAGGAAACCAAAGTTACGGTTATTAATAGAAAATAGTTGTGTGTTACAGTTAGGTCTATAAGATTGTGTTGAGGTTTAACCACACGTCAACCCTTGTGGGTCTTTTTAGTCATCTCCCAGAGAAAAGGAGAAAAAAGATAGAAGAGAAAGTAGAGGAGATGAAAGTGAAGGACAGAAGAGAAAGAGGAAAATGAAAGGAAGTGTAGAAAATGAAGAAATAACAACATTCCCCCTCTACCCTTACCCATAACGATAAAACACCTGTGCGACATAGTGCATTTTTCAAATCTCCGAAATGGCGTCTTTTCTGATAAAAATCTATGAATGATATTTTTCTTATTTATACTTGGAGCAGTTATTAGAAAAATAATGCATATCCCCGTAAACCCCAGTTTTCTCTACATAAAGTGGGGTTTAGGGGGTGTTCATTTCACGGACTTGATGCTACTGCAAGGACAGCAGGCCTTGCCCAACTGTAAGCCAATATCAGCTAGACGCCCCAGTGACGCAAGATACACAACACCAAGATACACAACACCAACCACCCCAAGAATATGGACAGGAATCATGTGTTGGGTTTGACAAACAGTGTAGACCAAACGCCATATGCCATGGCGACTGATCACGGTCTACACTATTTGCTCAAAATACTGGTATTTCTGGGTGTAACGGAACCGTATAAGTCTCAGTTCAGGATCTTAGATGCCACTTCATGTTTGTTGTCTGCTTTATATTCTTTTCAAACATATTTTTGCATGTCGGCAAATAGTGTGGATGCTGTCCAAATTGCTCCTAGAGGAGCTGTCTGATCTGGGCCCATATTGTTTTCAACAACGACTTTTAATGTTACCAGCAGACAATAAAGCAGACGACATTTTGTTGTGATTGGCATGCAGACAAAATTAACCTAAACTTTTCGAGTCATTAACATATTTACCCATCAGTGCCAATTGTCTAATTTCTGGAACATTCGGAAACATAGAAAACCCTGATCAAAGTCCACAGAATGCCACCTCTGATCGGTGTCTTCACCATTTGCTTAAGTTACGGAACCTGATTTAAAATTCACAATAAGCGTGACAACACAATTTGATATCAGACCTTTCCAAGAAGGGTGGAATACCGTGTTCGATGTCGGTAAGTATAGGGTTGTTAACCCAATTGTATTTGTGACTCCACCACAACCTCGTCATAACACAATTCATAATTTATAACACAGTTTGGATATAACACGGTTTCAAGATGGATCCCAAAAATGCGTAGATAATATAGAACAAGAATTCCGCCGAAGGCTATGTCGCGCCTGTTGGGGCACAAAGTCACCCAACCATGATATGTAGGTCAAGGTCAAACATAGATGCTTGCAGAAAAGTTTCCATTCTTAAATGCAAGCTTGTACTAAGTATTATTAATGAAGCTGTAATAATTCTTGAGAAATGAACTTAACCATTTGGGTGAACGCTAGGGTGGTCGCAATATTTTACAAAGTCAGTGAACCATGAAATTTTGGTCAAGGTCAAATATGGATGCTTGCATTTAAGTTGCCATCCCCAGATACAAGTTTGTACCAAATATCATTAACTAGACAAAGTGCCCAGTGGGGCACGTATACCCCGGCCAGTGCCATCCCCTCAGCTGAAAATAGCAATATCAAAAGTGATGACAATGTTTCTCTAAAAATAGTCATAGTGACCTTGACTTGAGGCGATGACCTTGCAAGTAGGTCTTGCTCGAGATATTATCATAAGCATCTTTTGTGTGAAGTTATATTAAAATATGTTAATAAATGTAGGCGGAAGAGCGATGATAAAGTTTTTCTAAAAATAGCCACAGTGACCTTGACCTTGAGGCCATGACCTTGAAAGTCAAAGCAACTCGAGATATTATCATAAGAAACATTTGTGTGAAGTTCAATTAAAATCCATCAATAAATGTAGGCGCTAGAGCGATGACAAAGTTTTTCTAAAAATAGCCACAGGGACCTTGACATTGAAAGTTGAAATCGCTGGAGATATTATCATAAGGAACATTTGTGTGAAGTTATATTGAAATCGGCGAAGAAATGTAAGCGCTAGAGTGGTGACAAAGTTTTTCTAAAAATAGCCACAGTGACCTTGACCTTGAAAATGGAACTCGCTCGAGAGTCATAAAGATCATTTGTGTAAAGTTATATTGAAAAAGGTGAAGAAATGTAGGCACTAGAGGGATGACAAAGTTTTTCTAAAAATAGCTACAGTGACCTTGACAGTGAGGTCAAAACCTTGAAAGTGGAACTCGCTCAAGATATTGTCATAAGTAACATTTGTGTGAAGTTTTATTGAAATTGGTGAAGCAATAAAGGCAGTAGAGCGATGACATTTTTCCAAAAACTAACCACAGTGACCTTGACCTTGAGGTTATGAGCATGGACGTCACACTCACTCGAAATAGTGTCATTAGGAACATTTGTGTGAAGTTATATTGAAATTGGTGAAGAAATGTAGGCGCTAGAGCCATGACAAAGACAAAGTTTTTCTAAAAATAGCGACAGTGACCTTGACAGTGAGGTCACAACCTTGAAAGTCGAATACGCTCGAGATATTGTCATAAGTAATATTTGTTTGAAGTTATATACTGAAATTGGTGAAGAAATAAAGGCACTAGAGCGATGACGTTTTTTCTAACTAGACAAAAGTGCCCAGTGGGGCACGTATACCCCCGGCCTGTGCCATCACCTCAGCTGAAAATAGCAATGTCAAAATCTTCTTTGCATATACAGGCCATATTCCATAGAATGGCCATTTTCAAGATTCAAAGGGCAATAACTTTGAAAGTAGGAAAGCAAGAGTTATGGTTCATGTGTTCTGCATGTCATCTCATGGTGTTCAACATTCGGGTGGAGCTTCATGAAAATATGTCAAGCTGTTTAAAAGTAATGGAGAAGACACGAAGATGTTAGCAAACACATAATTTACAATATTCAAAGGGAAATGATTTGTAATGTATGCAAACAAGAGTTATGGTTCTTGTATTCTGCCCATCCTATTATCTTGCTTTACATTTATTTGAAGTTTCATGAAATTATCTCAAACGGTTTTAAAGTTACAGACTGGACACAAGTGTATGGTAAAACTCGTAATATTCAAAGGGCAATAACTCTGAAAGTAAAAAAGCAAGAGTTACGGTTCATGTGTTCTGCATGTATCGTCTCATGGTGTTTAACATTTATGTGAAGTTTCATGAAAATATATCAAGCGGTTGAAAAGTTATGGAGGGGACACGAAAATGCAAGTTAAAACATACAAAGGGCAATAACTCTAAAAGAAGAAAAGCAAGGGTTACGGTTCATGTGTTCTGCACATCGTCTCATGATGTTTAACATTTATGTGAAGTTTCATGAAAATATGTCAAGCGGTTTAAAAGTAATGGAGCGGACACGAAAATGCAAGTTAAAACATACAAAGGGCAATAACTCTAAAAGTAGAAAAGCAAGAGTTACGGTTCATGTGTTCTGCACATCGTCTCATGGTGTTTAACATTTATGTGAAGTTTCATGAAAATATATCAAGCGGTTGAAAAGTTATGGAGCGGACACGAAAATGAAGTTAAAACATACAAAGGGCAAAAACTCTGAAAGTAGAAAAGCAAGAGTTATGGTTCATGTGTTCTGCACGTCGTCTCATGGTGTTTAACATTTATGTGAAGTTTCATGAAAATATGTCAAGCGGTTTAAAAGTTATGGAGCGGACACGAAAATGTTAACAGACACACAAACACACACACAGAAAATACGAAAACTATATACCCCCATGGCATACTGTGTATGCCGGGGGTATAAAAATAGCCACAGTGACCTTGACCTTGAGATCATGAGCATGAAAGTGGAACTCGCTCGAGATAGTATCATAAGGAACACTTGTGTGAAGTTATATTGAAATTGGTGAAGAAATGTGGGCGCTAGAGCGATGACAATTTTTTTGCTAAAAATAGCCACAGTGACCTTGACCTTGAGGTCATGACTTTGAAAGTGGAACCCGCTCGAATATTACCATAAGGAACATTTGTGTGAAGTAATATTGAAAGTGGTGAAGAAATGTAGGTGCTGGAGCGATGACGAAGTTTTTCTAAAAAAAGCCACAGTGACCTTGACCTTGAGGTCATGACCTTGAAAGTCGAACTCGCCCATCCTATTATTGTGCTTTGCATTTGTTTAAAACATTTATGTGAAGTTTCATGAAAATATATCAAGCGGTTGAAAAGTTATGGAGCGGACACGAAAATGCAAGTTAAAACATACAAAGGGCAATAACTCTGAAAGTAGAAAAGCAAGAGTTACGGTTCATGTGTTCTGCACATCGTCTCATGGTGTTTAACATTTATGTGAAGTTTCATGAAAATATATCAAGCGGTTGAAAAGTTACGGAGCTGACACGAAAATGCATATTAAAACATTCAAAGGGCAATAACTCTGAAAGTAGAAAAGCAAGAGTTAAGGTCCATGTGTTCTGCACGTCGTCTCATGGTGTTTAACATTTATGTGAAGTTTCATGAAAATATGTCAAGCGGATTAAAAGTTATGGAGCGGACACAAAAATGTTAACAGACACACAAACACACACACAAACAAACACACACACAGAAAATACGAAAAACTATATAACCCCATGGCATACTGCCTATGCCGGGGATAATGAAGCTCTTATAGTTCTTGAGAAATAAACTTGACCATTAGGGTGAACGCCACGTTACGCCAGGGTGGTCGCAATATATTACAAAGTCAGTGAACCATTATATATAGTTCAAGGTCAAATATGGATGCTTTCATTCAAGTTACCATCCCCTGATACAAGTTTGTACCAAGTATCATTAATGAAGCTCTTATAGTTCTTGAGAACCATACTTGAACCTGAGGGTGAACCAGGGCTCGAGAAACTGAAGAATCCAAATCGGTCCAGCCAGATTTCGCCCAAAAATTACGGAAATTGCCGATCGGTTTCGGCAATTTCCGTAAATGTCTACTTTCATTTTCTTAATATCCGGGTCACTCAGCACCTGAAGACCGCTGGCGTGGTGCAGTCAAAGATCAGCTCGATGGTCACTATATTTTTTGCCCCTTTTTAAAACCTTTAAAATATTTCTCTTATTTCACGCATCTTTATTTTGCCCAAATTGCTTTGTTTATTGCAGCCACGTGGTCGGAAAATGACGTCATACCGTTTCCGTTTACACAATACACATTAATGCAGTCACGGACGTAACACACACACACACACACCTGTTTTATGTCATTGATTTTAATAGAGCGGATTTCTAAAAAAAAATCGTTTTGAACGGGTTAAAAATCGAAAAACATTTCTTTAGTACTCTCAAACCAAAACACGGCCGAACGAGAGTCATTGAAAATCTTACGTGGCCGAACCGATTTCTAAAGAATATAAATACATATTTCACGATTACACAAGCCTGAAAGAAATCGCTTTGTCTACAAACGGCGACCGATATTGATGCCACGTGATCGGAAAATGACGTCATGCGGTTTCATTTTAATTCATGTAAGGGAGTAATACACTCGTGGTTTATGTTATTGGTTTCAATGGAAACCGATTTTTAAATAGTGATATCGTTTAGAATGGGTGAAAAAAAAAGGCATTTTCTCTGGATGGCTTAACAGACGTGACAGGTGTGTATTGAAAATTGCGCCCTGTGAAAAAAACAATTGTATATTTAAATACCGGTTCTATAGTAAGCCATAAATTAATGACTTGTGTAAACAAACTAGCGTATATCCTGAATTGATTGACATAATTTTCTCACCCTGCTAGCATGCCGATAACGCCTGAGGCCATTGTTCACGGTTGAATAATTTTAACACACAGATCAAATTTCGCTGCGATAAGATCAAAGAACCAGACGTGGACTTGTCCGACTTTCACCTAATTACATAATGAACCGGTCTAACACCTTGTGCTGTAGGCGACTTTTGTATACATGCTTGGATTATCAGTGGCAAACGGTCAGCTTGTTTTTACAACAATGATTTAGCGAAAATTTTTGAACCGATTTTTTGAAAATTTTAATTGAATTATGGACCGATTTTTTAAACTTCTTTTTCAGTTAAAATCAGTTCAGTAAACCCAAAATCGGTTCAGAACCGGAAAACCGACATTTTCTTAAGCCCTGGGGTGAACGCTAGGGTGGTCGCAATATTTTACAAAGTCAGTGAACCATGAAATATAGGTCAAGGTCAAATATGGATAATTGCATTAAGTAACCATCTCCAAATACAAGTTTATACCAAATATCATTTATGAAGCTCTTATAGTTCTTGAGAAATAAACTTGACCATTAGGGTGAACGCTAGGGTGGGCGCAATATTTTACAAAGTCAATGAACCATGAAATGTAGGTCAAGGTCAAATATGGATGCTTGCATTTAAGTTGCAATCCCCAGATACAAGTTTGTACCAAGTATCATTAATGAAGCTCTTATAGTTCTTGAGAAACAAACTTGAACCTCAGGGTGAACACTAGGGTGGTCGCAAATGTTGACGCCTTGACAAACGGACGGACGAACGTACGACCGGACGGAAAACCGGGCGCCTATATTGCGCCATGCTAATAGCAGGCGTGACAAAAATGACCAATTTCTATATAATCTACACATTTTTGTCTGGATATAAGAGGATTGTTTAACTTACACGGTTTCTGCTTTGGACCCAATTAATAAAGAGGCTGTGGTGTACATGAGTTTGTACCCTTTCAACCCTGTAGACTGGCGCAAACCTTGTAGATCCAGATTGGACAGAACATAAAGAGCAGTCTCGCCAGGATCTACTTGTACAATGTTTGCCTTCATGTCAATGAACTGGGGAAAAAGAACTATTCTGTAAGAATAAATACACACGAGTCCTGTTCTGAAACTCAGGAGTGAAAGGGTAAACAAAATCTCGAATGTAGGTTATATAATTAATGATTTTGCAAGGCATTTGCAAGTTTTATCAATAAATGCAGTGCTCCAGAGAATTTTTGTTTCAGCCAGCACTGGTACTGGCCAAATTTAAACCAAGGCAGTAATGGCCCAATTTCGTTCTCTGTAATCAGTATCCAAGTTGCGGACGAGCAAAGCGTTCACTGTTTTGTGTAGTATGGCAGTATATTGATTATGTGTTAGCTGGAATTCAGCCGATAATGGATCCTTGCATTATATACATATGTTGTATTCTCATTCTCGTTGGTGTTAGGATAAAGTGACTGGCTGGGTTTATTTAGTCCCTGGTGCACCTGTCCTCCTAAGTGCCCCTGCACAAAATACTCTAAAGACGGTGATGCAGTATCTAAACAAAAAAGAAAGTATGAATAATTGTGGGTACCCGGGTGTGGGTACTCATTAAAACCACCTCAACCAGACGGTTTTATCTAGAACCCAAAATGTATTTCAGAGAAGAAATACTTTTTAAATCAATTGTTCATTGTTTGGATAATTACACTGTAAGAGCTTGTCTTGGGCACAGAGTACTGTATTTTAAAACTAACTAGTGTGTCGCTTCCCTTTTTTCAGGGAACATTTGATCATGTCGTCAAATACGTCCCCGAGTATGGCTTCAATGACCCTCTTCGGGTCACGGGGCATAAAGCTAAATAGGGATGCCTGTTTCATGACAACTGACAATGATCGGACGATCGTTTCTGTATGTCAAATAAGCCCCGAAATAAGCACATTGTGTAAATGACTTCGCAAAGGTTTCTACTTTCAGTTTCGATCTGACTGGTCCAATTGTACACACGATTATCGTGTCGGCAGCTAACAAAGGAGGCCAAAATTGATAAGCCGCAAAAATATTGATATCATAGTTACTCAAGTGCTTTAGGCATTGCATCAACGCAAAATCAAGCGCCTAGGAACTTTGAATGACAATAGGAGTACCCGTTGTCACGTTTGCGGTGTTACTGTTTACCGGAAAAGACGTACCGTTCCCGCAAAAATGAGCCCGTATTCAGTATGTGTTATTTTTTCAATTCCATCCGTATTTAGGAAAAACGGACCCGTAATTTACGGCTGTACGGCCCTTATCTGGAGCACTGATAAATGTTTACATATATGCGCTAGAAAATGTTCAAATTTATCTGACAGATATATATGATTTGAGCGAAATTGCGCTAAAAACCGAAAACAAGCCATACTACTTTTTTGCGTGGAATCATATTACAGTAGTCTTTTTTTCTTTCTTTTCTTTCTACTTATACTGCAATCTGTCTAATATGACCATTACTCACAGGTGTAAATTACATACACACCAGGTTTGCCGGATGAAAGCCTAGACAGTAATCACGTAATTACAGTAGGGGTCTTTAAAGGTGCATTATTGAGCTACCGGGTCTCAATTTTTTTTTTTCTGGTTTTTATCTTCAATGCATACTCCTTTGTCATGTGTACACTTTTGGAGCCAAATACAGCTTCAGAACTTTGTGAAAATGGTGGTTTTCATTCTTGTTTACCCTTCGCTCTATACATGTGTTCGGAATTTCTGTTCTAAAAATAAATCTGTCACTTTACACATACATGGCGACAGTATCGTCTCTGAGTGTCGTTACTTATGGCATGGTATTCAGTGTCATATTTTTTTCTGATTCAGGCATGGCCTAAGCTAAGAAGGCCAAACATGAACGTCGCATAACGTCATATTTGGGGATTTTATTTTTGTCACGAACTAAAAATAGATCTAACTAGTGTTGGAAACCTAGTTAGGGAATCCCTCTCAAACTCGTTTACCTGTCATCATAATTGTTTGCATTTTTGCATAAAATGCATTCATTTGTGTTGTTTTAAAGAAAAATACCGGCTATTTTGGAAGCATTTTTTCCAGATAGCTCAATAATGCACCTTTAATCTGCACAGGGCATGACTCTCCCTGCACAGGGCATGACTCTCCCTGCACAGGGGGCCTCCAGTTAACGTCCAGATCCGAAGGACGGTGCACTTTATGACAATCATCCCTGCAAATGATACCAACGGAGCATGTTCGGACACCGAAATTTTATAGCCGCTGCCAGGGATCGGACCTCTAGCATCAGAGGCAAGTGCACTAATCACTGGGCTATCACGCTCCACAGTCCGAGTCAAAGCCAGAAGTCAGCTACCAAACTCATGTGACAGCTAGGAATGACAGAACAGAATCTTCTGTTCTGTTTCTTCAGTTCTTAGACATGTTCATAGACTGGTAGGGTCTAATCTTTGCGGTTTTTCCTGGGCATGTATTCCTATATTTTTATGCTACCTGATTCATAACCTATATTGGTGCGACCTCGGAACTGTGATGACACAGACTTAACATAAATCTTTCTATGTTTCCTTTCTTGGAGATAATTGTTTACATGCCTTATTTCTTACGTTCACAGCCGAACATTACCGAGTGTATTGTCCACTTCATTAGCCGGAAGGTAAAGGTACAACGAGAAACCCAAAAATCAATAGTCTGGCAATTACCTCCCCTCGCTCGCTCTGTGTGTATGCATGCATGCATGCGTGAGTGCATGCATGCATGACTGCATGTATGCATGCATGTGTATGCATGCATGCATGAATGTGTGTGTTCATGCATGCATGTGTGAGTTCATGCATGCATGTGTGGGTGGATGCATGTGTGAGTGCATGCACGCCTGCATGAGTGTGTGCATTTATGCATGTATGTGTGTGTGCATACATACATGAGTGTATGTGTGCATACATGTGTGCTTGCATTTATGCATGTTTTAGTGTGTTCATACATGTGTGAGTGTTTGCATTTATGCATGTACACGTGTGTGTGTGTGTGTGTGTGTGTGTGTGTGTGTGTGTGTGTGTGGGTTGATGTATGAGTGCATGCACATGCATGTATGTGTATGTGTGCATGCATGAATGAGTGCATTCGTGCATGCATGTGTGCATGCAAGCGTGTGTGGGCATGCATGTGTATATGCATTCATGCATGAGTGTGAGCGTGCATGCACATTTTTTCTCTGCATCAAGTGTGGTTTAGAGGAATGTTCATTACCCGATGAGATAACATTCCTATGTAATATATGAAAAAAGGCGTATTTCTATTCCAAACATAGAGTGTAAATGCGTACTCGTATCATCGAGGCGGCTCAAACTGTACCACAACGTATGATTGGAGTATAACCATGAAAATAATGCATAGGGGACCTATATAAACCCCACATCGTATCAGGTTTAACAACTTAGCGATTTATATATTAGTTTTGGCTTATTATCAAGATCTATACTTGCAATGTAAGGGAAAGAACAAAATATTGTTCAAAGAATACAATCATAAGTTATGTCATATTCGTCATATTCATTCCAAAATGACGATAAGTCCAATATATGTTTCAATTCATTTTAATTTTCTTTTTTTTTTTTTTTTCTTTCTCTATTAAATGATTTTCGCACCTTCTTTAATTGGGCGCGCGATTAAAGGTGCTCGTGCTGATTTATATTAACATGATTTTCACACCTGAAGTGAGATGGGCAGGTATCCATTGTTAAACAAAATGCCATTATGGATTAACGGCATATCAATTAAAGCAGACAAGACATCATACACAATTATCATTAAAGACACATGTCGAATTATAAAGTCATTAAAATTCACACGTTGAAGTCCGTTCATTTGTATTTATTTGGTTTGGTTAATTTGGTTTGATTAAATTAAGAAGATCAGACATCAAAGACCGTTTATGTCAAAGACTCCTGTCGTATTCTATAATCATCAAAAGAAAATAGAGCAATAACACTTAAAATTTGGTCCTTATAACCTCCAAATTATGGACATAGTTTACATTCGCTTATTTTTCACAATGGCGAAAAGCTACGTGTGTTATGTGTGTTCTGGGAAATGTAAAACGGACTGCATATCTTATTTTTTTTTTTAATTTCCGCGCTACAAGTGTTTTCCACGTCTCTCTCTCTCTCTCTCTCTCTCTCTCTCTCTCTCTCTCTCTCTCTCTCTCTCTCTGGGCGGTGGCATTTTTGGCCCCAGCACAATAATTTGAACAATATTGGTAGGGGTTCACTAAATGAAGCTTCATAACAAATATCAAAGACCTGGGCCTTGTGGTTTCAGAGAAGAAGATTTTTTAAGTTTTTGGTGAAAAAATCTATTTTGGGCTCCTATGACCTAGATGTGCAACAGACCGGAACCATTTGAACAACTTTGAAAAGGAACCACCTAAGGATCATTCCTGTGAAGTTTGGTCAAAATCCGATCAATGGTTTAGGAGGAGATGTCGTTTGACGAAAAAGTTTACGCACGCACGGACGCACTGACGCACGCACGGGTGCACTGACGCACGACGGACGACGGACGAAAAGTGATCCCAAAAGCTCACCTCGTCCCTGCGTGACAGGTGAGCTAAAAAGACATGGCAAGTTTTGTATAGAGAAGTATGGCCGAAGGTATGACATCCTTGAACCACAGACAGATATAAGCGAACTCATCATAATCAACAGAAGCTACAGCTGCCTAAAAGCCAATGCTACGTACAAGCGGCGCATCTCATGGATCGGCAATGCCCCAGAAGGCTCTGCTTTATCTCAGAAGGATTTTGCCATTATTTAATATATTGGTGAATTCTCAGGTCGTTCGGTTCATGGCAGAGTGAAATGCCCTGAAAAGAAACAGCCATATATAAAGGCAAAACCATAATTTAAAGAAAATGTGAAGGCAATGATCAAACAAGACTCAGCCAAGAATGTCTACGATGAGTTAAACCAAGGAGAAGACCTTTTGGAACTACTTCGAAACTTATAACAAGTTCAAAACATGAAATATTAAGTCACTAAAAAAAAGAAAGAAAAAAAAAAAAAAAAAAAAAAGGCTGGCAATGGTTGCTAGAATCGAGAGCTAAGAAATGGTCTGCTTCGGTTACAGCAACAAGACCTAGACAGACCTCCACGCGACACAAGAACGACGACAGTCAAAAGGAAGACTAAACTATTCATACTGGAGATAATCCTTATGCATTTATCATGAACAAAACGGTCAAAACAAATACGTTCGCTCTTGTGCGGTGCCAGCTGGAAACTATGGATAATATATTATCTATAGTCTAACATGACAGGTCGCTTATTAATTGGGATAGTATCTCATTCGACATCATTTCGTAGCAAAAAGGAACCTTCCTTTCGCGAAAGGCGGTATAGATCAATCCGTCTTTTAGACATTTTGGAGTAACAAAGATAGGTGGTCATTTTCAGGCATGAATTGTTCATCTTTACGCTACATTACGCATCATTACGCTACATTACGCATCATTACGCATCATTACTGTTTTAAGGCAGACCCGCCCAAATGCTGTTAAGAGATGGATAAGGGATGACTGACAATGAGCCCAAACATCATGTTCACAGCTTCTCTGAATAAACTTCCAGTCATCACTTGATTAATCAGATAATTAGTGTAATATTTTGTCTTTTTCTCCTATTACTGTTATTCGCTCACATCTGAGCATTACGAGCAGGACATCCTGGGTGGTAGCCATTACATTTTTTAAGCAATGTGGATGAAGTGCCTTGCTCATGGAACCAACACTTTGGTCAGCATGAGGCTCGAACCCGCAACCTCTCGATTACAAATCCGATGCGCTACCACTGCACCAAAGCGCAATTAAGTCATATTTAGAGTCTATTGATTAAGATGATTGTTTTAGAAAACAAAAAATAAAAATAAACTAGAAACTATTTTATTTAATATGCATATATATAAATATTATAAAATGATAAGGATAGTATAACAAGGCCCATATAACAAGCATGTGCAGCTTAATAAGCTTAATTTTGTCGGAAAGTAGCTGTCCTTATGGCCTTCCTTTGTATAGGTTTCCATTATGGTCTGGTCGCTTAATATATGTGTTTCTTTCCCTTTGGTGTCTTTAATGGGTGGAGTAAGTTAATTGTATCGATTCCTGATCTTTGTTTTACTTCTACTTTTTATAACTATTCTGGGCCGAGTTTGCTATGTGCCGAGTTTGTATGGACAGAGTTGGTTATGTGCCGAGTTGGCTATGTGCCATGTTCATAATCTTATAAAAGAAAAGCTTAATGATTTAATTGAATGGGCTTTTCACAGAGAAGATTCTCTCTATCTTGCATGTAATGTCAGAAATGCATTTTTCACTTCTAAGAGCATAAGAATTATACACTTTGGTCATGTCAGAAAGTGTGTGATGCCCTCACCTTTCTACTTGACAATATTTATATTAGAATCGGTACTAAGTTATTTAGACAAATTGTGGGTATTCCGATGGGCACTAATTGCGCACCTCTTGTGGATGATCTGTTCTTGTATTGTTATGAAAGAGACTTCATTTTGTCGCTTTCCATTGATAACCAATCTGAAATTATTGAAGCTTTTTAGCTCTACTTCTAGATATTTAGATGATTTATTAAATATTGATAATACCTATTTTGATGGTTTGTTCAGTCAGATTTACCCCCTAGAACTTCAGTTAAATAAAGCAAATTCTTCTGATACCGTGGCCCCGTTTTTGGATTTACATCTATCTATTGTAGATGGATTTGTTTCGTGCAAAATTTATGATAAACGCGATGACTTTGATTTTGAGATTGTAAATTTTCCTTTTTTGGATGGTGATGTTCCTCGTGCTCCATCCTATGGCGTTTATATTTCGTAATTAATTCGATTTGCTAGAGTGTGTAGTCATGTAACTGACTTCAACACTCGTAATAAATTATTAACGGCTAAACTCCTTAATCAGGGTTATCGGTACCATAAACTACGCAAAGCCTTTTCAAAATTTTATAGACGCCATTCTGATTTAATTTCAAAATTCAATATTGGACTTAAATCTCTTCTGCAACAAGGTCTATCGGAACCCGAATTTTATGGTGACTTAGTATATAAATTCAGAAAAATATATAACCGCAATGACTTCAGCACCCAATTTCGTAAAATCATTCTTCGATACAAAAAGATTGGGTACAACATGGATATTATACGACAGACTGCATGCATGGTAGTTAACCCAATCACGGTTGGCAACTTTGCTTCCCTCTTTAATTGCACGCCGGTGGGTCAGGCCTCAGATTCTATGACGGCTCCAACGTAAAGGCTTATTGAAAATTAGAGAGATAATGTTGGTTGGTGCCTGATGCTCTGTCTCTGGTCGGGCTCATCGGAGTCTAACTGTTGGTTTTCTTTTGCTCCAGCATTTCAGTGGTTTCTTGCTGTCGAGTCCTAACCGTTGTCTCACCTCTGTGGTTCTTTGATTTTTGTGTTCACGGAGATGTTGCACTGATGAGTTAGGAGGCCTTCATGCGGACTGAATAAATTATTTGTCTAAATCGCGACGGAAGTAAGGGTGAGGATTGTGGCCACGTAAAATCGATTTAAGCCCCCCCAGTGGAAATCTTCCACTGACCGTTCCAAGGCGGCTCTTCTGTGGCGATTTATTTATGTTGTTGTTTGTTACTTACTGTGTGTATCACTTGTGTCTTTTGGTTTTGGATGGCCATATGGCCATTTTGTGGGAAAGTAACTGTCCTTATGGCCTTCCTTTGTTTAGGTTTCCATTATGGTCTGGTCGCTTAATGTTTGTATTTCTTTCCCTTTGGTGTCTTTTATGGGTGAAGTAAGTTAATTGTATCAATTCCTGATCTTTGTTTTACTTCTATTTTGTTATGTGTCGAGTTGTCCCGCTACCAGACTATCAACTCGCAGAAGCAGAAATGCAACTAGTCCATATGGATGCACTGCATGAGTCGGTATACCCTGGTGCAGATTCGAGGCAAATGGAGTACAGAACGGTTGGGTACGCGAAAACATATGTGACCAGCCATGAGAGTTTGGGTCCAAATGGTGTCCATGACCGAAAATGAGTTTTTGCCATTTTCTGATAGCTTTATAATACTGAAGTGCATATGTGAAATTTCAGATGAAAACATTGAGCGGTATACGAGATATAGGTCTTTAAAGACTGAACATGAATTTGCGAAAAAAATATGCGAAAAATGCATATTCAGTCATTTTAGATGTATATTTGCTAGTGATTCTTGACTTCAAAGCCTCCTTAAGCATTTAGAGAAAACAAAATATCAGCAAATCATGCTTTCACACAATTATTTATTCACCCAGTAGCAATCATTCTTTATATATTTGTTGGGAAGAATTCTGTTGCCATGGCAACAAATTTAAAATCCTCAAAATGTTTCGAACACAATACTCTTGCAGAGCTGGACATTATATTTTCTCATTAAATCTAATTCAAAGTAATGAAGAAGTGCATTACTAAATTCAATTAAAGATCATGTCAACCATTGTCAGAGAGATCAGCTTAACTGGATATAGAGTAGCCCACCTACTTACATTATATGTATATGTATGTATGTCACCAACATCCATTTGTTTGAATGCAACGTACATCTAAATAGCCAAGGATTGGACTGTACCAATTACTTTAACTGCAAAGTCTGGCTTTTGGGAGAAGACTTTTTAACACACATGGCAACATTCAAGGTCATAGTGGTGGAATGAATGATTTCATGATGGCTAATGAAATATGAATTCCATATGAAAATGAATAATAATAATAATAATAATAATAATAATGATAATAATAATAATAATATAACACAGACAATTTACGCACAATCCTTTACTTGTTCGACAAAATTGTATGTACATCATTGCAATTATAGCAAAATTTTGTATTGTAAATAAATCATTAATCTGCATTAAATAATGTCATACATGTAATTCATAAGTATTTTGTCAGATTACCCCACCCACGAACATACTAGTAGTATAGTCATGATTTGGGACCTATAATCGCAGAATGAAGTAAAGATGACATTTACATCTTTGTGTGAGTATGTGAGTATGTGTGCAATGGAGTGTGTGCAAACTGTACAAATTTAAGGCTAATAACATCTCCTTGTCATGGACATCCTTGCAAAACAAACTTTACATACCGCCACCTCCCATCAGGGCTAGGAGAAATAGACTGGCTACATCGTGCCTACCTGACGTAACATGAGCACAATTTTGTAAAACGCTAAGAAGGTCTTAGCTTGCCCGTGCAAAGCAGTTATAGCGAGATTGTTCTGCATATAAACCCTAGCAGTTTGTTTATGCAGGGGGTTTGATATGTAATTTTTTCTCAATGCCGGGTAAAAGTCCCATAAAATTGGTATCAGTGTTTCCAAAATGACATAAATAGTGTTGACAAGGTTGTATAACACAAAAACAAACAAACAAACAAAATGTTTATACAGAGAATTGGGGGTTATTAGGGTATCTGTTATTTTAACTAACATTGTTATGGATACTTGGAAGAACCATTTCTATCATGCATGATACAATCTTGCTATACCAAAATTTCTTTTGTGGAACACATGGGCCTATCAGTTAAATATAATGAGGTATAACCTTTCCATAAAATCAAGTCCGTTATTCCATTCCACACATGTAGATGTTGTTGAATATTGTAAGGGCACCACTTGTCACGATAAACCAGAAGGTCGAGAGAGGGTTGCACGGCTATAATAAATGTGTGGGCTCTTCCAGGGTCATAGGCAATTCTAGTAAAAGTGAATACCGCCAGCTATTATTTAAAATTATAACTTTAATTATCTTTTTCTCTGAACAATAAAACTGTCATCTCATTTTCGGAGTAAAATTACATTGCAATATTTGACGCAGGCAAACCCACAGTTACAGTAATACTTTATGCAAACAAAATTAAAGTACTTATAAACTTACATCACCAAACATGACCAGTACACTAATACCAATCAAAACATGCAGTTGCAGCTGTATTCGCAGTTTCAGCAACAGAAACAAACACATTAATAAAGAGTCAAAATATTTATTTCGTACATAATCATTAAAAGGGATGATAATTCAAATGACTTTAAACGATACTTGACTTGCAGTTATTGAATTGATTCATATACTTAAACTGGTGTTGTTTTCCCTCGCCCATCAGGGCTTGGAGAAATATATGAGGCTGCATGGTGTATGTACTTCAGTGTTAAGTTGAAACAACAGAACATTTTAGTACTGGTAAATTAAATGCTGCGGGTTATTCTTTCTAAATCGTAAGGTAAATGGTAACAGGCAGTACCGTTCTTTTTTTCTTTTCTTTTTTTATTTGGTGGGTGGGGGTGATTTTACGGTCTTTTCAGGATTATTTCACATATCGAACCGCTCGTTAATCAATGGAGGGCGAAAACTGGAGTACCCGGAGAAAAAAAAATGACCTTCCGTTGCATAGTTTGGTGTCTCAAATGTGACCAGAGCCAGACTCGAACTCAGTACCAAAATTACTTTATGTTATATTTCAAAATTACTTTATGTTATATTTGTGTAAGACTAAATCTCGATTTTAACATCTGTTAGCCTGGAGTCTTCATTCTACCAACCTACAATTCTCAATACATCCAACTTATGGGAGTATAGAATTCAAAGTAACTGTTTGTGCAACCCTTGAATTGAAAGTGGTGCATATACGTGTACATATATATGATGTTCCCAGTGATAGGTGCAAAAGTAACATTTTTAAATTGATTGATTGATTTGGGGTTTAACATCCCCGTCAACACTGTAAAGGTCATTTGGAGACATTGCTTCCAATTTTGTGGGACTTTTACCCGACATTGAGATGAAATGACATCTCAAGCCCTGTCGCCCAATGAAACCAATAGGGTTTATCAGCATGGACGGTCCGACTCGCACCGCTTGGCCTGGGCAGATCCTCTAAGCCGTTTACTAGTACCCGTGTGCGGGTCGGATTCAGCTCTGCCTGGAAACATCATGCAGCCCATATATTTCTTCAAGCCCCGATGAGCGGGGACCGAATATTTATTAAAGTGTCTTGCCAAAGGACACGACATTTCCGCGACTCAGGAGCAAATTCATTCCTTTAAGAAATCAACATATTATTTATTGTTTGATTACACCAAAGGCTCTCATGAACTTATCCGTCGGCATTCCTGAAGGTGCTGATTTTTGACACAATGTGGTCTTACATGGTGCTTGTATTGATGGCCACTATACCGCTAGCCTATTCCATGCTGATCAGGAATTAAACCTGGATAGAAGTGGCTGAAAAGGAGGGGCATACTCGTGTGCTATACAGTTAACAAATTGTTTGATATAAAAGAGGCAAGTTAGAGTTGAAAGACTTCCCTGTATGTGTCCTGTAATGCCAAAATGTATTTTGGAGATCTGCTGTTGTTGACATCATGGACCCTTTGTATAAAACCTTCTGAATCAAGGGAAAAACCGAACCGTGAGCAAGTGCAAATTAATTAGCCTATCAGAGTTGATCAGGAGAACGCGGGTTTGATACCTGCCGGGTTCAGCAACATTCCTGCGTGAAGATTATGAAATTTTTTTACGGTCATTCTCTCCCTTCCCCTTATTCAAGAAGGGCAGTTGTTAGTTTCTGGCGAAAGAATGTGCACTGTACTAGTTAACAACATACGTATTAGCCTACCCAGGAAAAGTGTGGATAGGTGAACTGACCGGCTCAAAATGACCTAGTTAGTGTTGACTGGGCCGTTAAACTCCAATATAAACAAAAAAACAAACAATTATCCGAGAAATACTGTTCCAAAATTTCGTACTTTGAACTTTTGGTGACCATGTATATGGTGCTAAAGGAATGCAATTCTCGCAACAATCCTGCAAAATTCTTAATAAAAAAAAAAAAAAAAAAAAAGAAAGCTGAAAAAATGGGGACCAGGACGGGACTCGAACTAGCGATCCCATTCTTGGAAGCAGGTGCTCTGCCGACTGCGCTACTTGTCACTATTATATATGGGTCGATTTATAACTATATACCTACAACGGCACGGCCATTATTACCGGTCAATATTCTTTTTCGTCATATTATCGCACTCATGTCTTCCAAGTATGAATAGAAGAAACGGCTTTTTTCTTTGCTTATAAATCCAAACTTTATCATTTAAAAAACAAAAGGCCCTTGTTTAAAAAATTTTTAGCAACAGGTGCGTCATAAATTATCTAGGTCAACTATGACGTCGCGATTTATTCACGTTTTCTCGGAATGACGTAATGCCCCATTTGGGCACAAAATTTCATGACGCGTCACATATATGCATGTGGCTGTATCATTTGTGGGACTTGTAGCCCAGGTGGTGGATTAGTTTTGGTAGATGTGATACCGCTGTGATATCAGGTTTATTCATCGTCATTCTTTTGGTGAACCAGAAAATTAAAGTGATATTTTTTTTCAGCCACATATATAGTTACATTGAGGCGATTCTGCTGAGTCCAAGAGTTACATATATAGATTGTGGACTCAGCAGAATCGCCTCAAGGAGGCGATCAGAATCAGAATCAGAATTATTACTGGTGACACGTCAAATGACATTCATACACCAGGACCTGTGATGTGGGAAGTTCGACCCTAGCTCTAACCAAAGAGGTAAATTTAGCTACACAATCATTAGCACCTTCAGCTGTCGAAATAATCGAATCGGGAAGGGTATTCCAATCTCTAATGGTTCTGGGGAAGAACGACTCTTTATAAATGTCAGTTCTTGCAGTAAGGGTCTGAAACGCCAACGAATGGTGATTTCTACAGTGTCTAGCTGGGGGAACAAGGTCATCTGTTGGAATGCTGGAAGCACCCTTTAGACCTTTGTATAAAAGGATTAGCCTACTGTCTTTTCTCCTTTTCTTGAGGGCCTTCCATTTTGATTTTCCAAGTATTCCAGTCATGCTCCAAGTTTCAAAGCAGTAATTGCCTGTTACAAATCTAAATACTCTATTCTGAACTTTCTCAATTTCATCATTAAGGACCACTCCACTGGGGTCCCAGATACAACTACCATATTCCAAGATTGGGCGAACAAGACCTTTATATGCTGCCTCTTTTACATCCTGAGGGCACTGATGAAGATTTCGCCTCAGGTAACCAAGCGTTCTATTTGCCTTAGAACACATGTTGCTAATATGAGTATTCCATCTCAAGTCGTGTGAGATTGTCACTCCAAGGTATTTAATGGAGTCCACATTCTCGAGGACCGTTCCCTCTAAGGTGTAAGAAGCCTCAACTTTATTAGATCTCTTCCTAGTTATCTGCATAATATTGCATTTAACTGGCTGAAATCTCATGTCCCATTTTCGAGCCCAACATCCTAATCTATTTATGTCAGCCTGAAGTTTCAATGAGTCATCTGTATCTCTAATTTCCCGGTAACAAACACAGTCATCTGCGAACAGTCTTATTTCTGAGTCAATGTCAGTGGAAATATCATTGATGTACAGGGAGAACAAAAGTGGACCAAGAACGGTCCCTTGCCGGACTCCAGACAAAACTGGAGCCCACTCTGAAGATTCACCATTAACAACAACCCGCTGTTTTCTGTAGCAAAGAAATGAATCTATCCATTTGAGGGTCTTTCCCCCAATTCCATAACCAAATAACTTAGACTTAAGTAGTTCATGACGAGGGGTGTCAAAAGCCTTCTCGAAGTCCAGAATAAATGAGTCCACCTGTCCGCCTTTGTCCAAGATTTTTGCTCAGTCATTATTAACTGTGTGACACAGGGGTCATAAATACTATAAACTCCGTATATGGTTTATGAGTTTATGTTGATGGTTGTTCGATGAAATATATATATGATGTAAATAGAGGGTGCCTGCAACATACAAAAGACAACAATGTGACACCCATCACACAAACAATACAAATACAATACAATACAGATAACAGACACATTAGCAGACGGACG
The DNA here is from genome assembly GCA_963580285.1 of Lucinisca nassula. Classification (NCBI taxonomy): domain Eukaryota; kingdom Metazoa; phylum Mollusca; class Bivalvia; order Lucinida; family Lucinidae; genus Lucinisca; species Lucinisca nassula. Next base: position 17,386,072 of record OY757018.1, read on the forward strand.
GACGAACGAACAATACAGACAGATCCTTCTACAAGGGAAATGCAGAAATATAACACATCTGTTATACCGGGATGCATAGGTGATAAATATCAACTATGGGTAAAACCACGAAAATACATGACAATAGCAATAACCTGTTAAATATTAAATTCCACATATAACAAATTCTCCTTCGTTGGAGAGGTCGAAGGGTGGTCATGAAAACATTTTAGTGATCACCGATCATTTCACTAGATATGCCCAGGCCTTTCCAACGAGAAACCAGTTAGCCAAGACCGTTGCCAAAGTTCTTTTTGAACAGTTTATTGTTCATTATGGCTTCCCTGCTCGGCTACATAGTGACCAGGGAAGAAATTTTGAATATTCTGTTATAAGTGAGTTGTGCAGTCTGGCGGGTGTTCAAAAGTCCAGAACCACACCATATCACCCTATGGGGAATGGTATGGTTGAAAGGTTCAATCAGGCACTTTTGAACATGCTCGGCACACTGCAGGACAATCAGAAACAGGATTGGAAATCCTACGTGGCTCCGTTGGTACATTCTTATAATGCTACCAAACATGATTCCACTGGATACTCCCCATTCTTTTTAATGTTTGGTAGACACCCCCGTCTTGCAGTGGGTGCATATTTAGGCCTACAAAGCCCAGTTGAGCCAGATTCTTCAAGGGAGCACTATGTCTCCAAATTGAAGAAGCGGCTGAACTTTGCTTATAAGGTCGCTGCAAGGGAAGCTGAAAAGAGTGCCAAATTATGATTTAAAAGTAAGAGAAGCAACTCTAGATATAGGGGACCATGTTCTAATTAGAAATGTTGGATTGCGGGGCAAGCATAAATTGGCAGACAATTGGGATAAACACCCGTATGTTGTCACTGGTATACCCGATAAAAATGTGCCTGTGTTTACTGTTCAGAGAGAATCAGGTGATTCAACAGTGAAAACATTACACAGGAACATGCTGTTACCATTTTCAGTCATACCGGGTATATCAGAGACAAATGTAAAGCCAACTCAGAATGTAAGTCCCGAAACTAAGAAAGTTACAATCAGAAGACAGAAAGCTGTATCCATTTCTGACTCTGATCCTGATTCAGAATCAGATGAATCAGACTATGTCCCGAGATACATTCCTCCCCATAGGAGGAATGGGAGAACAAATTTACCTATTGGTGTTTCATCTCGTGATAGTGCTGAAAGGTCTATTACAATCAATGATTCTTCTTACCAAGATTCATACGGTAGTGCAGTTATTAGACCATCAGCAGCCATAGGTAGAAGTCAGTTAGACACGACAATTACTCAGGAGTCTGATCCATTAGTTAGTCATGGCCATCAATCTTCTGTAGGTAGAACTATGGATCAGTCTGAACAGTCAGTTGTAGGTACAGAGCAGGCAGAACAAGATATAGGACCCCGTAGATCAGGTAGAACTCGTCAGCCACCAGACAGATACGGTGATTGGTTGATGAATCAACAATCTGTCCAGGAATGGTTTGTCTAATTTTCTTATACTGTTTTTATCAAATCCCATACCTTTTAATTTTCAATACAGGGGAGAATGTCATATCAGTAAAGTTTTCTCTGTTTTTGTCTCCTTGCTTTGATTTTGTATTGAACATATCCTGACCAAATTTTAAATGCTGAGTTTCAGATATATGTACTGCTGAATTTATGAGCATAAATTCTCATATATGTTGTGATACAAGTTGATTGTCTCGCTTGCATATATATAAATAGATCAATACTGATTTGCTGTCAGTAATGAATTTTGTTTCAGTGTTGGCATATAAAGCTGTATCTGATTTGGATAGCTTTCCAATATCAGCAATCCAGTTTTCAGGATGCCAGCGATTAATAAGCATGTCTGTGATAAAGTACTATTCTGAATTTGTTTGTTTGAATCTCAGCTATAACTCAGCTATCATTATTCAATGTAAATATATATTAATGTTTCAAAATGTCAGGAGACATTTTTTTCAAAGCAGGGGAGAATGTCACAGAGGTTGGTTTTCCGGTGCTTGTTTGTAGTTACGGTATTTCGGTATTTCGTACTGGCATTGGAAAATACCCATAATTACCCTTCAACCAATCGGTACGGTTGTTTTAAAATTCTGTATGTAAGAGGACGAATGATTGGTTTTCCAATAGCTTAACCTTTCACCTGTTTTGCACTTTTCCGCGGTTCGACACGAGAAAGAACAAGAAAGACACCATCAGCTTCACACTGAAAATGTTGTCTTTTCATCTTTACCAGTGGTTTTTATAATCACTGCTTATTTTTATATATAGCCAGGTATGTCCTTGTTATTTGTGTCACCTTGATTACGTCGGTTTTATTGGAAACTGGCGATGCCAGTTCTCAACAAAACCGATGTCAAACAACAACAAGTGTCGCCAGTATGATCGTCTTCTGTGCCCTTTGTCTACAGCCCAGTAACATATTTATATGTAGATATATACCAGAACGTAACAGCGAAGGCCCGATAAATGTGCAGCCGCTTCGTTACTGTCCCTCATACTATGTGGAATTTAATATTTAACAGGTTATTGCTATTGTCATGTATTTTCGTGGTTTTACCCATAGTTGATATTTATCACCTATGCATCCCGGTATAACAGATGTGTTATATTTCTGCATTTCCCTTGTAGAAGGATCTGTCTGTATTGTTCGTTCGTCCGTCCGTCTGCTAATGTGTCTGTTATCTGTATTGTATTGTATTTGTATTGTTTGTGTGATGGGTGTCACATTGTTGTCTTTTGTATGTTGCAGGCACCCTCTATTTACATCATATATATATTTCATCGAACAACCATCAACATAAACTCATAAACCATATACGGAGTTTATAGTATTTATGACCCCTGTGTCATTGGCCTCCACATTGAAATTCGTCCTCGAATTTGTAAACCAGGGGTCGTGAGTTCGATCCTCACTGGGGGCTCCAATGACACAGGGGTCATAAATACTATAAACTCCGTATATGGTTTATGAGTTTATGTTGATGGTTGTTCGATGAAATATATATATGATGTAAATAGAGGGTGCCTGCAACATACAAAAGACAACAATGTGACACCCATCACACAAACAATACAAATACAATACAATACAGATAACAGACACATTAGCAGACGGACGGACGAACGAACAATACAGACAGATCCTTCTACAAGGGAAATGCAGAAATATAACACATCTGTTATACCGGGATGCATAGGTGATAAATATCAACTATGGGTAAAACCACGAAAATACATGACAATAGCAATAACCTGTTAAATATTAAATTCCACATAGTATGAGGGACAGTAACGAAGCGGCTGCACATTTATCGGGCCTTCGCTGTTACGTTCTGGTATATATCTACATATAAATATGTTACTGGGCTGTAGACAAAGGGCACAGAAGACGATCATACTGGCGACACTTGTTGTTGTTTGACATCGGTTTTGTTGAGAACTGGCATCGCCAGTTTCCAATAAAACCGACGTAATCAAGGTGACACAAATAACAAGGACATACCTGGCTATATATAAAAATAAGCAGTGATTATAAAAACCACTGGTAAAGATGAAAAGACAACATTTTCAGTTTGAAGCTGATGGTGTCTTTCTTGTTCTTTCTCGTGTCGAACCGCGGAAAAGTGCAAAACAGGTGAAAGGTTAAGCTATTGGAAAACCAATCATTCGTCCTCTTACATACAGAATTTTAAAACAACCATACCGATTGGTTGAAGGGTAATTATGGGTATTTTCCAATGCCAGTACGAAATACCGAAATACCGTAACTACAAACAAGCACCGGAAAACCAACCTCTGTGACATGTGCTTAGCTGAGTTTCACAACTGTGCCTTTTCCTAAATGCATGTTGTCTGTCTGACAAAAGTTTATGTTCGTCCAAGTGGGCCATGATGTTTGAGCAGACTAAATGTTCCAGCAATTTACACAGAACACAAGTCAGAGACACAGGGCGATAATTACGGGCAAGAGCCCTATCTCCCTTTTTGAAGAGTGGACAGATGTTTGCTAAGAGCCACTCGTTGGGAATTTCACCCGTATCAAGAGACTGTTGAAACAAGTGTGCAAAACCTGGACCCAACTCATTTGCTAGTTCCTTCAGGACTCTAGGATGAAGCTGATCAGGTCCTAAGGCCTTACTGGGGTTTAAGCCATGAAGTAACTCGATCCCTCCTGCAGCTGTCACAACAATATTTTATTCATGAATGGGGCCGATCTTTCAGTCAATGGAACCTCCGTGAACTCAGTTTTATTAAACGCATAATTGAATTGACCAACTAGTTCCCCTGCCCTTTCAGAGTCTGATTCAGCAACCCCATTCCCGCCTCTTTTATTAAGGGGCGGGATACCTTGCCTGTCTTTCTTCTGGCTATTGATATATCTGTAGAAGTCTCTGGGATTTACCTTTACATCACCTACCAAGTTATTCACATACAAATCACGCTGATTTTTTTTATATCAGTCGTGATCTCACATCTCAAGTTTTCAAATTTTGTCCGGAGTTTACCACTTCCCGTCTTTTTTGCCTTTGCATGAATCTTATTTCTTCTGCGATTTTTTCTTCTTATCTCTGGAGTGATCCAGGGAATAGAAGATACAGCTCTTCTAGATTTTGAGGGGATATGATTTTCGGCCGAAGTATGAATTAAAGAAGTTATCAAATCAAAATTCTCCTGTACAGACCGAGCATCTGAATGATCGTTAAAGTATTTCTCCTTTGCAAATCTGAGTGCATCCTTCCTCATAGTTTCATAGTCACCTTTCTGATATCAGTACACCTTCCTCCGAGGTTTCTTTATTGGGGGGATGTGGATTTTTTAATATCCGGAGACAATATCGTGGCCACTTAGTTTATCTGGGGAATGAATGTCTTCGAATTGTCCTGGCAAAGTCGTAAGGATCAGATCCGATGTGTTCTTATCACGAGTGGGGAAAGTAACAATTTGTTCAAGGCCATGATCGTTCATAATGTCAATTAATATTTGTCCTTCGGACTGACTCAGCATTGTGCCTTGTTTGCTGAGCCTATCTGGCCAAGCAATGTCTCTGAAGTTGAGGTCACCTAGAATATATACAGCCGGGAGTTTTTTACCCTTATGCTGCAATTTAATGCAATCCAGTTGGTCTTTAAACAACTGGAAGTTTTCGACCGTACCATTTGGTGGGCGATACCGACTTGCTACGAAGTGGAAAGTTTTATTTGCAAAAACCTTAACCCAGACCGATTCGGTGTCATTTTCCAGTTCCATGAAAGGCATGTGAGGGATGTCTCTATGAATGAGCAACATCACCCCACCGCCATGAGAGTTCCTATCTTTTCTGTAAACACAGTACTGACAAGTTTCAGGGAAAAGCTCAGATGTAGAAATTGAACTGTCAATCTTTTTTTCCTGAATAGCAACAATATGAGGTTAAGATGTATCGAGGAAAGCTAAAAGTTCAAGATTTTTTCCTCTAATTCCATTTATGTTTATACTGCAAAGTTTCAAACCTTTTACAAAATTTGACTTAGTTCCATCAGCAGTCGAAGATTTGCCAGTCTTACCCTCTGACAGAGGTTCAAACCTGTTTGGCTTACTCATCAAAGAAGGAGTCTGAAAAGTTACAGACCCCACATTTTGGACATATCAAGTGGCAGCTTGAGTTAACCAAAGTGCCATATTCTGCATCTGAAATGAAGGAACATTCAGTGTGTATCCACATTTCACATTGATCGCACTGAACGGCTTTGTGGCCATTAAGGACAGCACCACTGCAAAGACCACAGTCAGCTTTGCAGTCTTTGCAATATCAAGTTCCAGCTCTAGATTCAGTTTCTAACAATTGACTGTTTTCCAAATCAGAACATGAGGAGTGAAAGCGCTTGTTACAGTCCTCACATTCTATCCATATCTCGGAACCATTGCAATACTTTTTGCAGAGTCCGCAGCGAAACCTTGGGCCGGGATTAGTTTCAATGTCTCCGACCAAGATTAGAAGTAAAGCCAAGTTTGTACCGCATGAGGACTTGAAGTTTTGCAAGCCCTACGACCGCCTTCCGTTCCCGTTCTTCCTTGTAAATGCCAAGTATTGGGAAATTCTACTACTGCTCTCCTTATTTGTAATCTTGCACTCCTGATTTCCATCATCTGGATGCATTCTATAAGTTGTTTTCCAAAGACTGAACCCAAGAATTAAGAACATGGGAAACAGGGAGACCTTCATTCTAATATATCGGGTTGTGATTTGATGATTTCGAATGATGGGTGTCAAGTGAGAATCCTGATTCCGAGTTTGTCACATCCAGCACACTGACAACTACAAAGGGCTAATCAATATACTGGTCCAATTATATACAGCTCAGCACACTCATATATCTGACAACACACAGGCTCTTCAGGAAAATGAGTGTGACAAGCGACCTAAGAATTTCAGTTTGCGTTACCCCACCCACTAGTGAGGTAATGGCGGGAAAGCATGTCAGCAATTTTTTCAATCTACAAGGCAAAAATATCACAATCTATGGTAACCAGCAGTAAAATGTTGCTGGTTTACGCTTGTCTGTTATGAATCAGACAAGAAACCAAGCAGATATCCAAGAAAAAAACTTCTCTTTTAGTGAGCTATTTTTTTTTTTTCCAATTCCATCCAGGTCGAACGGAATACCGCACAAGGGACATGCAAACGAACATCTACCCAGTCAGCAAAGAATGTCGGACCGTCGTTGGACCGCTATTTAGTGGACGGTATGTGGCGAAATGTGTGACCATATTTGCACCAGTTATATAACTGACCAATGCTGTTAAAGTTCGCTTTATATATAATCAAAACGACCGTTACAAGGGAACACAGGTTCTTGAACTTTACGTTTTTATTGTCTTTAGACGATTGCTTCTCTTGATACGAGTAAAATCCCCAAATAATGTCTCCCAAGCATCACGTGCCCACTCTTCAAGAAAGGAGATGGGGCATTTATCGCCCTGTGTCTCTGACTGCTTTTATAAATGATATATTCTATTTTATTAATAACTCCACACTGTATAGACACATCCAAAGGCTGGTTACTAAAACACGGAATGACGGAACGGAACGGAACAAAAACGGAACACACGGAATGGTAAGAAACGGAACAAAAACGGAACACACGGAATGGTAAGAAACGGAACAAAAACGGAACACACGGAATGGTAAGAAACGGAACAAAAACGGAACACACGGAACATATAGATTGTTAGAAACGGAACATATGTTTACGTGACGTTATTGAAATACACTACACTAAATTGCAAGGCGTCACAATACGGGACGCACGAACAAGACGTAACATCGTTGCTAAGCACTAATTCACGACGTTAACGACGTTAACGTTTATACAGTACAATTTTTCACATAATGTAGTAAAAAGGCAAAATATATCGTCTTGAAAGTATCAACAATGGCACAGGCAGTGCTAGATCCAAAGAATGGAAAGTATATAAGGGGAGCTTCACTAAGGACAACAGAAATCTTGTCATTATTCAAGGCTAAAGAGGTTGTTACGAACATACAATTCCGACCATCAGGAGGAGACCTATACATATTCAGTGGTGAAGATCAATCAAAGATTGAAGATTGGAAATCAGACGGACATTCGTAAGTAATCATACATGTATCTTTACAACCATTCCCTCAACGTTCCGTAATGATGTTCCGGTTATTATTCTTCCAAGTTCAATGTCTTATCTAAATGACTATGCCTGTGGAATCTGATTTTATTATGGTATAACGTTATAGATATTTAAATGCAGTATCATAATGTACCGTAATAGTGTTCCAGTTATTATTGTTTCAATGGCTCATCTAACTGGTGGATCTAAATACTTTTTCAGGTGGACAAACCAAGGAAACAGAAAGCCGCTGCCAAAATCGGATCCAAAATATCTGAAGTCTTATTATTACATAAAATGTAACAACCGCCCAAATAAAGGATTTCGAAAGGAAGTTTACTTTCCAATTCACGGCAATGGAAACATTATTATTCACTATCTCGGTGACGAATCTCTGTCAGAAATGTTGCCTCATGGGAATGCAAAAACTTCCGAACCTTTCTTCCGTACTAAACCATCGGTGATGCAAACTATACAGAAGAAAATAGAGATCGAAAAGCCACATAAAGTGTATAAAAACTTTATTTGCGAAAACGTTGTAGGACATGATGCAACTTCAAAACCAAGAAACATCAAACAGTTGCACAATGCAAAAGCAGGAAAACAAGAAGAAATTCGTCTTACAAGAGATGCAATATACAATACGCATGAACTAGCGTACGAGGGTGGATTCATTCACTTCTTGGCCACCTATCCAGACCTCTGCTGTGTTGCTGGTGATACAGAAATGATTGAAGAACTCAATGACACTCTGAAATTGAAAAATAATGACATCTTACTGAGCTATGACACAACATTCAATCTTGGGGATTTTTATGTATCGCCACTGGTTTTCAAACATATTTTATTTGAAAACAATCCTTTGGTAGCTGGCCTCTTTCTTGTTCATGAACGAAAACTAACTGAGACTCATGACCACTTTTTTAAGATATTGTCCTCCTTGGTAAAAAATTTGAGAGGAATACCAATAGTGACTGATATGGAGACAGCAATCGTGAAAGCCATCAGAAACCAAACGGGTTTTTATTTAGAAGAAATACGGAGAGGAAAGGCAGGGATGGGGACCTTTAGATTGAAACCAAAATATACCAGGTATGTGTAGATTTTATACATAAAGCACTGCTTACAATGATGCTATGTTCCGTTTGTTCCGTATTTGCTTTACTATTCCGTCTGTTCCGTCTTTTTCACCATTAAAAATGGTGCTATTGTTCTGTCTGTTCCGTATTTGCTTGTCTGTTCCGTATTTGCTTCACTGTTCCGGCTTTTTCACCATTAAAAATGGTGCTATTGTTCCGTCTGTTCCGTATTTGCTTGTCTGTTCCGTCTGTTCCGTATTTGCTTCATTGTTCCGTCTTTTTCACCATGAAAACGGAACAGTAAAGCAAAAACGGAACAATAGCACCATTTTTCACCATTAAAAATGGTGCTATTGTTCCGTCTGTTCCGTATTTGCTTGTCTGTTCCGTATTTGCTTTACTGTTCCGTCTTTTTCACCATGAAAACGGAACAGTAAAGCAAAAACGGAACAATAGCACCATTTTTCACCATTAGAAATGGTGCTATTGTTCCGTCTGTTCCGTATTTGCTTGTCTGTTCCGTATTTGCTTCACTGTTCCGGCTTTTTCACCATTAAAAATGGTGCTATTGTTCCGTCTGTTCCGTATTTGCTTGTCTGTTCCGTCTGTTCCGTATTTGCTTCATTGTTCCGTCTTTTTCACCATGAAAACGGAACAGTAAAGCAAAAACGGAACAATAGCACCATTTTTCACCATTAAAAATGGTGCTATTGTTCCGTCTGTTCCGTATTTGCTTGTCTGTTCCGTATTTGCTTTACTGTTCCAAGCAATATTCTTATCGATTGGTTCAATTTTAACCAAATGCAGGCAAATCCCGATAAGTTCCAGGCCATAGCTGTAGGAAAGAAGACGTCTCAAGCATTGCCAAGTTTTAACATCTGTGGATCAGAAATAAAATGTGATGACCATGTAAAGCTTTTAGGAATTGAAATTGATTTTATGTTGAATTTTTACCACCAAATTTCTGTGATGTGTAAAAAAGCTGCACGGCTACTGAATGTTCTTTTAAGGCTCAGCAAATTTTTAAACCCTTTAAGTAAGATTGTAATATACAAGTCTTTTATTCGATCAAATTTTAATTTTTGTCCGTTGGTGTGGCACTTCTGTAGTCAAGCAAACAATGAAAAACTTGAGAAACTGCAGCACAGAGCCCTGAGAATAACCTTTAATGATTTTAATGCCTCATATGAAGATCTTTTGAATAAAGCTAATATGCCAACATTACACCTCTCTCGGCTCAGAACAATGGCAATAGAAACTTTCAAATGCATTCATAAATTGTCTCCTGCATACCTACATGACTTAGTTTCATTAAAGAATAACTCATATTCTTTCAGGTATCAAAATACAGCAGAAGTGCCGACTGTCCGAACTACTATGTACGGTAAGAGATCTCTCAGGTATGAGGCTGCTCAGGTCTGAAACAGCCTTCCAAATCATATCAGACTGGTCGAGAATTTCAAAGAATTTACAGGGCTGATCCGAACCTGGACTGGCTCGTCCTGTAGATGTTCTATGTGTACATAGTCTGGTAATACATGTTTATGTCCTGTATTGTAAATTGATGCAGTGTTTAATCTTGTTATTTGTCTTTGTGGTTACAAGAGCTCAGTCAGGCATGATATTCAGTCTCCAATGGCAGTTTTTTTTTTTTTTTTTTGCTGACTTTTCACTGTGCCAAGATTAACTTTTGGCATGCTTGACTGATCTCGGTGTAACACACCTACATGTCTGTGTATTTTTTAACGTCTATTTTAGTGTTCTGTGCTTTTTATGTCTCATTTGCTGTTTTGTTTTGTGAGTTTTATGTTGTTTTATAATCACCCGGACCTCGTTATAGCACGATTCGTTACAGCACGAATTCGGATATAACACGGTTTTGGTTTGGACCCCAAATTTTCCCCAACCATTTTTATAAATATTATCCAAAGATTGTTTCAGGTTTTAAGCACAACAAATTTATTTTCCTCTCACTTTTGACTGCGGTAATACGGTAGCTAACACGGTTTATAACGGTACTTTTTGATATTTATTGCAGGCTTCCAGCAGGGTTGAATATACAGTATATAAACGTGTTTAGCTTGACACGCATGATAAACATGAACTGCCATCGGTACAATCAAAAGTGTTGGCTTAGTGAGATAAAGAGATTAAAGAATTCAGTTACGCAACGGGAAAAAAATATTTATCACGCTCTGTTAAGGATCACTGCTCAGCAGTAACTTTTAACATCGATGCAGACGATGTGATCGGTCAACTGCAATAAAACTCATTTTCTAGAGCCGCATGTAAAAGAAAGTCAAATTTATTCCAGCTTAAAAGCAAATGATAAAACATGTTCAAGATCGATTTTCGCGGTAAAAAAATCATTCAAAAAACACGTGCGCCATTAAAAATCGTTTCAAATGACTAAAATATAAAGGGTTAGACATTTCAAGGGAAGTAATTCAAATTTCTTGTAAGCGTTGATCATTGTCCGGTTCCGAAGCCTAACCCGGTAATTTCACCATTGAAATGTATTAAAGGTACTGTAGTTCGGTACGGTTCCGGACGCTCAGCTACACCAAAGTAAGCCGGAAACCAGCTATCAAAATGGCGTCATACTCGCTGTCAAATCGGACAACAACAACAACAACAACGATTTCTGGATATAAAACATGGTTTATCAGCTGGTTTCGATTAAAGTGACTTGTTTGACTTGATGGGCCATGGTATTTACTGCCATTGATTAGTTCTAAACACATTTTAGTCGGGAAATACGGTCATTAACCGGACCGCACATCATCTTGTTTGGGAAACTATTGATCACCATTGTGTCAATGGTTGATCTGTGACAAATACTGTCGGCGTTTATAACACGATTCGGTTAACTAACACGGTCCGTTGGTTGGACCCGGAGTTCCGTGTTATAACGAGGTTGAGGTGTATTAACATACATGTACCAATTTTATTTCATAATCATAGCTTGCTTTCTAGTTGTAGTTTTAATCGCCATTTATGCCTTCTTGCCTTAACTCTCGTCTTAATTATGCCATTTCTATCCACAGGTTGTTTGTTAATTAATGGTAAGCTTTTGGTTATTTGTCGGTAAATAGCTGTATAGCTGGTGTTCTCATGTTGTAAAAACCGACTTTAAATAAAGCTTCTTGTATCTTGCTTGATCCATTGGTTTCTGGTTAACTCGTACCGGTGACAGGACATCTCGGCCCCTAACAAACTCGGCCCCTGACAAACTCGGCCCCTAGCAAACTCGGCCCCTACAAACTCGGCCCCTGACCAACTCGGCCCCTAAAATTAGAATATGTATATATCAGTGTTGGAAATGACTTATTATACCCGCTTTTTTGAAACAAAAAAAAAAAAGGGGGGATATTATTTTCGTCACGGGTGTCCGTCTGTCACGTTTCTTTTGAATGCAACTACTTTTTTATTTCTTTACCTACAGTGACCAAACTTGGTACATACATTGCTTGGGGACTGCAGATGTGCATGAAGGTGTCAAAATATTCATCTGACCCCCTGGAGTCATGGGGTGAGGTCAAAGGTCAAATTTCTAAGAAAAGACTTGTGAATGTAACTTTTTTTTTATTTGTTTACCTACAGTGACCAAACTTAGTACATACATTGCTTGGGGACTGCAGATGTGCATGAAGGTGTCGAAATTTTCATCTGACCCCTGGGGTCATGGGGTGAGGTCAAAGGTCAAATTTATTTTTTTTATAACTTCTTTTTTATTTCTTTACCTACAGTGACTAAACTTGGTACATACATTGCTTGGGGACTGCAGATATGCTTGAATATGTCGAAATTTTCATCTGACCCCATGGGGTCATGGGATGAGGTCAAAGGTCAAATTTCTAAGAAAAGGCTTGTGAATGCAACTACTTTTTTATTTCTTTACCTACAGTGACCAAACTTAGTACATACATTGCTTGGGGACTGCAGATGTGCAAGAAGGTGTCGAAGTTTTCATCTGACCCCCTGGGGTCATGGGGTGAGGTCAGAGGTCAAATTTCTTGGTTCTAAAGGCTTGTGAATGTAACTTCTCAATTGTCCTATTCAGTGTACACATGCATTTCTAAGTGTGTTGTCCATAGAAAAAGCGGATATTTGCGATGGTGCACCATCGACTGCGCGATTCTAGTTATCTTGTAAAACGGCATCGACGAGGCGTTCTTACAAGAACCAACAATCTATGTTTTTGAGAAGAAAAAAGTAAATTGATATAAACCCTGGAAAACCCCAGTTTTACTATATAAAAGTGTGGTTACAGGTGGTCAAAACTATATTGGCATGTTTTCGCGATGCCACACTCAATTCCAACACCGTCCCAATTATAGCATCGGTTTCCGCGATCTTTTATCGTGGATAAGGTTTCGTATTAAAAACGATAAATATGCTCAAACTTTCTGTGAAACTACCTAGCCACCTTCCAAATTAATTCTCGGAAACAAAAACGTTGTATTTTAGGGCCTAAATGCTGCTAGGGACTGAGTTTTTAGGGACGGAGTTGAATGGGGGCCGAGTTAGCTAGGGGCCGAGTTTGTCAGGGGCCGGGTTTGTCAGGGGCCGAGTTTGTTAGGGGCCGAGATGTCCATAAATCCTCGTACCCACAGGTAAAAGATGCGGTGAACTGTCCCCCCCCCCCTCCAAAAAATACATATACAGCCCAGAAACATCTGTAGAAACTGTTTTTCCATCAAAATTATACGCATAAGTATATCAGGAAAAAAGTACAAAATGGACTATCAGTCACATTTTTATGGAAAACCGGTTTCTACAGATGTTTCTGGGCTGTATATGTATTTTTTGGGGTCACCGGAAAGACCGAAATCCACCGAAATCACCACAGAAATCACCGAAATCACCACAAAAATCACCAAGGGAAGGTCAGAAATCACCATTGTATGATTGGATAGGCTTGGGAAAGACATGGTATGGTAGGGTTCTGTTGGATTTGGTCAGGATGGGTTTTGTAGGGACGGGTTTGATCGGGGAATCGCCATGGAAATCACCGAAATCACCAAAGTTGGGTAGGATACGATACTAAAATTATCATTGTAATTAATTAAGATATAAATATATTAGGATAAGATTATTATAGTCTGTTAAATTGTCTAGATAACAATTATTTTTTTAATTCTTTAATTATTTAACTCTCGCATAAACAATAATCGTCAGTTAATTAAGTATGCAAATCAAAGTCTCCGAAATAACACTAAGCATTGGCAGTATGTATTGTTAATGAAATCAGTATTATAATTACTAAAGAATAACTTAATTATATTGATTTAGTATATAAATTCGGAAAAATACTTTGGCACCCTATTTTGTAAGTTCCCCCGCCCATCGGGACTTGAAGAAATATATGGGCTGCATGATGCTTCCACGCAGAGCTGAAACCGACCTCACACGAGTACTGGTAAACCGCTTTGCATGGGCAGACTTAGATCTTCTAAGCGGTTTATCAGTAATCGTGTGCGGTCGGTTTCAGCATAAGCATAAACACATTTGGTTTCATTGGGCGACAGGGCTTGAGATGTCATTTCATCTCAATGTCGGGTAAAGGTCACACAAAATTGGAAGCAACATCTCCAAAATGACCTATACTTGAACCTAGGAAATGACTTGGAACCATATAAGCACTATGCTTACCGTCAGATCCTATGTCATTTTGCGTGTATGTATCAATGTATGTCTTTCAGTTTGTAATTTATTTGCAAATAAATATTGTTTAAACCAATCTTGTAACTATTCAATAAGTGAACAAGTCCTTGAACTGACACCCCCCCTCCACACACACACACACACACGTAACCCCACTTATATAGATAAAACGGGGTTTACAGGGTAAACGTTATGTCTCTTATTTCTGCTCCTAGACATATGTTGTGGGTACTCGTTAGAATCGACACAAAGAGGCGCTTTTAACCAGCACTCACAACCTATGTTGCACGCACAACCAATGTTTGGAGTAAAAATAAGAAAAGTATCAATAATTTTCACCAGAAAAATATTCTTTTGCAGATATGAAAGAATGCCCTATTTCACACGATTTTTTTTTTTCAGAAAATATTCAAATTGTGGGTGCAAAACTTTCAGTATATTTGAATGGCGTATTCGCAATGTACATTCTGAGCAGAAATAAGAAAAAATACACCCCTACAAACCCCATTTTTTTCCTGATGAACGAACTTGAATTCGACATGGTAAACAGTCATCCGCATCACTCCAATATAATTGCATTATGTTCTTAGTTATTCTAAAACATTATCTATGTTTACTGAGTGTGCCATATTTACCACTGCCAGTCTTTAAGCGTTTTAAAATTCCACCAAGTTAAGAAGCCTATGCGATGAAAAATAGAAGTAGAGGCAATGTTTAGAAGACATAGAACAGGGAAAAGTGGGGTTTCCAGGGTGTACATTATCTTTCAGCTTCAACATAGATCGTGCCTACTTCATGATTAGAAGCCCAACTTTGGTGATTTCGCTGATTTCCATGGCGATTCCCCGACCAAACCCGTCCCTAACAAACCCAGCCTGACCAAAACCAAAAAAACCCTACCCTACCATATCTTTCCCAACCCTATCAAATCATACAATGTTGATTTCTGACATTCCCAGGATAATTTTTGTAATGATTTCGGTGATTTCTGTGGTGATTTCGATAGATTTCGGTCTTACCGGTGACCGTATTTTTGGACGGGGTGGGGGGGTGGGGGGGGGGGGGACAGTTCACCGCATCTTTTACCTGTGCTCGTACCCAAGTCAATGGATGCGTAAATTTACCAGAACGGACCTAATTACCGGAACGGACCATTTTCACCCCCGTTTCCACCATATTTTTAGGACATTTATAATATTTAAATAGGCTTAGCCTAAGAGTGAGCACAGCATAGCATACACAATGAAACTGATGCTGAAATAACAAAGCATAGTAGCTCATAAAGATAAAAAGACTTTATTAAACTAGCATATCTGATATCTATCAGAAACAAGTAACATAAACTCTATTTATGAAGTCGGTCATCCGGGTATTTCCGATAGTCACGTGACTTTCTGCACAGCAACCAAAAACGGAGGTGAAAAGCTACGCCATTTTGAGTTACCTTTTAATTCAATAGGACGGATATTCACGCAAAAATTTCTGAGAGACTTAAAAGAAAAAGCCTAAAATATGCAGTGCAGGTGGTTGTACAAATCAACACCTACAACAGGATAAACAGTTGTCCTCGTACAATTTTCTGTATCGGGAGAAATACCCTGACAGACGATCGAAGCGGATCAGGGCCTGCAATCACCTCCTTATATATAGCCGGAGTCCATTTCAAAATTCAGGGGTGTCTCAGTCTGGCTGTGTTTTCTTCAAAATTTATTTGGAAAATGGCTGAACTTTATGCAAACATAGGAGGCCCTGACCAGATGGCGTCTCATCTGGGTCTGCACTGTTTGCCAGGGTAATTCATTAAATACTTGACATATTCTATATTCCAAGGACCATCCAATAAGCAAAGTTTCAGAAGTGTAACTCCAATAGTTTAGGAGATATGGCAAATCATTATTTTTGACCTTGGGGTCATGTTGAGGTCAAGGTCTCCAAAAAGTTGCCCACTGCCATCTACATTCCATGTACTATCCACATGCAAAGTTTCAAAAGTGTAACTTCAGTGGTTGCAGAGGAGATCCATTTACAAGAAATGTGACGGACAAACAGACAGATGGACGGACGGATGGACTGACGCCGGAGTGAACTGTGGTACGAAAACAATATGCCCGATTTTACTTCGAAAAAGCGGGTATAAAAATCATCCCAAAGCGGACACTCCTACACTGAGCCATCAAAGCTGGTAACACCACAGAAGCTTAATTTTATATCAGAACTACAATATGGTAGGAGACGTCTTTTAATTTTTGGCTTTCTGACATTTTAAATATCCCCCCGCACAACATACATGTAGTTGTGAGGGGGATAGAATTTGTCCCGTACGTACGTACATACTTTTGTCATCGCTCTAGCGCCTACATTTCTTGACCGATTTTAATATAACTTCACACAAATGTTCCTTATGACAATATCTCGAGCGAGTCCGACTTTCAAGGTCATGACCTCAAGGTCAAGGTCACTGTGGTTATTTTTAGAAAAACTTTGTCATCGCTCTAGCGCCTACATTTCATCACCAATTTCAATATAACTTCACACAAATGTTCCTTATAAAAAATCTCAAGCGAGTTCGACTTTCAAGGTCATGACCTCACGGTCAAGGTCACTGTGGCTATTTTTAGAAAAACTTTGTCATCTCTCTAGCGCCTACAAATTATTCCCCAATTTCAATATAACTTCATACAAATGTTCCTTATAAAAAAATCTCGAACGAGTTCGACCTTCAAGGTCATGACCTCAAGGTCAAGGTCACTGTGGCTATTTTTAGCAAAAACTTTGTAATCGCTCTAGCGCCTCCATTTCTTCACCAATTTCAATATAACTTCACACAAATGTTCCTTATGACAATATCTCGAGCGAGTTCGACTTTCAGGGTCATGACCTGAAGGTCAAGGTCACTGTAGCTATTTTTATAAAAAAATTGTCATCGCTCTAGCGCCTACATTTCTTTTCCGATTTCAATATAATTTCACACAAATGTTCCTTATGACAATATCTCGAGCCATTTCGACTTTCAAGGTCAAGGTCACAATGGCTATTTTTAGAAAAACTTTGTCATCGCTCCAGCGCCTACATTTCTTCACAGATTTCAATATAACTTCACACACATGTTTCTTATGACAATACCTCGAGCGAGTTTAATTTTCAAGGTCAAGGTCACAGTGGCTAATTTTAGAAAAACTTTGTCATTGCTCTAGCGCTTACATTTTTTCACCAATTTCAATATAACTCTTCACAAATGTTCCTTATGACAATATCTCTAGCGAGTTCCACTTTCATGGTTAAGGTCACTGTGGCTATTTTTTAGAAAAATTTTGTCATGGCTCTAGCCCTAACATTTCTTCACCAATTTCAGTATAACGTCACACAATTGTTCCTTATGACAATATCTTGAGCGATTTCGACTTTCAAGGTCAAGGTCACTGTGGCTTTTTTAGATAAAAACTTTGTCTTCGCTCAAGCGACTACATTTCTTCACTGATTTCAATATAACTTCACACAAATGTTCCTTATGACAATACCTCGAGCGAGTTTGACTTTCAAGGTCAAGGTCACTGTAGCTATTTTTAGAAAACTTTGTCATTGCTCTAGCGCTTACATTTTTTCACCAATTTCAATATAACTTCACACAAATGTTCCTTATGACAATATCTTGAGCCATTTTGACTTTCAAGGTCAAGGTCTCTGTGGCTTTTTTTAGAAAATTTTTGTCATCGCTCTAGCGCTTACATTTTGCGATGGATTTTAATAGAACTGCACACAAATGTTTCTTATGATATCTCGAGTTGCTTTGACTTTCAAGGTCATCACCTTAAGGTAAAGGTCACTGTGGCTATTTTTTAGAAAAACTTTGTCATCGCTCTACAGCCTACATTTATTAACAGATTTTAATATAACTTCACACAAAAGATGCTTATACTAATATCTTGAGCAAGATCTACTTTCGCGGTCTTGGCCTCAAGTCAAGGTCCCTATGACTATTTTTAGCTCGTCTGTTTTTTGAAAAAAAAAAAAACTTTCGAGCTATTGTCATCACTCCGGCGTCTTCGTTGTCGTCTGGCGTCGTCCTTAACCGAAAACCTTAACCTTGACCATATTTCCAAAAGTATTTGGCCTACCTGCATGAAACTTCATACACATACTCACCATCACAAGAGCTACATTCCCTACAAGTTTTATAACTCCATCTTGCAATTTGATTGCTCAAGTGTTTGACTTAGAACTTTGGTTTTCTAAAAGAAACTGCAGACGAGCGTTTGCACCCGCATGCGGTGCTCTTGTTAGAGAAATATTGTCATCACTCTAGAACCTACATTTATTGATGGATTTTTAAACAAACTTTACACAAATGTTGCATATGATAATATCTCAAGCAAGTTGGACTTTTGCCATTTCAGTGTTTTCCACACACGAAGTTGTCTTGTGCGAGGGGATTTGTATCGCATGCGATGCCTTGTTCTGATTTACGTTCAATCTGCTGTGGTAACAAAAAAAGTAACGGATCGTTTGGATCAGGGTGTTACAGGGTGGAAAGAGGTAAATGTCTCTCCTGTATATTCCCTGAAATGCTTTGTTCTCAAATGTATTTACTGAAGAACAAAAAAAAAAAAAAAATAATAATAAATAAAATAAACAACAATATTAGATACTGGGATGCAGAAAAATGTGCTGATTTTTATTTTTCCTTTGTTTTGGATGACATAAATAACCTAGTCTCGATCCCTAATAAAGTTTCCAAACTCCAATAATGTGCCAACAAGAGACTCTACATGGCTTTCATAGACCCGGAGAAGGCACTTAATCAAGTACCTTGGAAGATTATCTGGTTGGCACTGAAAACTTGGGAGTCGACAACTGCATTCTGCAGCCGGTCCAGGGGGATGTACATGTATGCTAATTGTGGGGAACCGTGTCCGTGTTGGTAATGTTTACAGTGAAGGTTACAGGCTCTTGGAGTTTGATAATTTGATAATAATCTCAAAAAATAATAATAATAATAAATAAAATAAAAAAAGCACACAATAATTTGTCAGTAGATTTAAATTCTGCCAGTTCAATGCGATTAAAGTATATTACAGTGATAATTTTTGTAAAACAAACCAATAGACATGAAAGTGTGCCTGAGTAGGTGTGGATAACGTAATTGTCTTAGATGTTGATAAGACGATGTGTCGGTCTTTTAATTAGATGGGAAGGAGGTGTAAATGGTCTAACGCACTTCAGCTTGGTCGAAATAAAGCACGTCAGCTTAACAAGAATTTTTTTATAAATAAATAGATAAATAAATGAATGAAGTTGAGATTAAAAAAGAAAGAAATGAAAAAAAGCCGCAACATGGCTATAGACATTTAATATGTGATTTTGGGATGTGTTTCTTATACCTTCTTTAAACGCCAATACACAGATTGTGGGTGTTCGTTAGGAAAGCCCAAATGAGAAGGATCTAGTGCGCACCCACCATTTATGATCAACAGCAGAAATGAAAAAATAATGTTTATCTCATAAAAGGGTTTCTACATGTTCTAAGGGGTTACAAAACGTGCCAAAAGGAGAAATAAATAAATAAAAATTCACGTTATCAATGAACACCCTGGAAAACCATATTTTTTGTAGAGAAAAGTGAGGTTTACAAGAATATTTAAGTTTGATTAATCCCGTCTAAAATAATCTAAAGCCATTCTGTATCACTATGGTCATACTGCAATCTAATCTATCTATTGTTTCATAATATTGCACAAGGAAAATAAAAGAACTCGCAAAAATTGTAATCATTAAATGATCAACTCAATATGCAGGTGAAAATATAAAAAAGTGTTAGTAAAAATGCATAAAAACGGGGAAAAATGGGTATGTTCCAGTAATTGGGTCCGTTCCGGTAAATTAACGCACCACATCGTATCTTAGTCCGCTCGTACCTGTTTTTGGTCAACTTGTACTTTAGTCAACTCGTACCTTAGATAAAAAAACTATATACATACATAGTGACTGTATGTGCATTAGTGCACTTGCCTCTGATGCTAGAGGTCCCGGGTTCGTTCCCGGCAGCGGCGATAAAATTTTGGTGTCCAAACACGCTCCATTGGCATCATTATTTTCAGGGATGAATGTCATAAAGTGCACCTTCCTCTGGATCGGGACGTTAACTGGAGGGGCCATGTGCAGGGAGAACCATCCCCTGTGCAGGTTAAAGATCCCTACCGTAATTACATGATTACTGTGTAGGCTTTCATGCTGCAAACCTGGAGTGTATGTAATGTACACCTGCGGTAATGGTCAAATGTGACTGGCGCAGTATCAGTAGAAAGAAAGAAACCCAACAGTGCGCCAAAATGACGCCTTTCATATGTATGATCCCCATATCCCTTTAGCCAGGTGATTTTTATATCTGAAATTCGTTGTTGTTGTTGTTTATCTACAAAGCATCTCAATGCTGCTTATAAACACTAGGTAGCTAGGCTGCTTAAGTAAAACTCTTGTACAATTCACAAAGTGACAATCTCATGCTGCTATATTTGCGCATGCGTTAATACATGTATATTGCACTTCAAAATCTTTTTGTGCTCCTGATGAATTCCATCAGTGCATTTGTAAGTTCCTTCCTTCCTTGATTACTTATGTCTTCAACCATGCCTGTCAACACTTTTAGGTTAATGTCTGTTACCAATTTCACATCCTCCCTGCCCACTGTGCCTAGCATCTCTTCAACTGTATACTCTAAAGTATCCCTTTCTGATTTAAATCTCTGAAAGTGGAACAGAAAATGATCGATCTATCTATCTATCTATCTATCTATCTATCTATCTATCTATCTATCTATCTATCTATCTATCTATCTATCTATCTATCTATCTATCCCACAACCTCATTATAACATGGTTTGTTATAACAGTTTTGGAATAAACACGGTTTCAGGGTGGATCCCAAACATATATAGATTATATAGAAAAATGACCATAAATGGTCATATTGATGGTACTTCGTACAGAAATACAGGAGCTTAAGCAGGCATGTCATGCGCAAGAACCACAATTCTGAGTGCCCTGGTTTTTTAGTTATCTCCCCTGACAGTATAATCTTGTGATGGCCATAACTCCAATACTTTTGTGGGGATTTGCCATCTCTTCCGATGGCTATTTTTTGTTTGAAAACTGACTTGGAGAAAAAATTGTTTTGCAATTGTCGTCCAATTGTTTGGTTGATTTAAAACGACAGTGTGTGAAGTAGATGACAGAATGTCTATGTATGTTAGAAATAGATGACAGTATGATACGGTTATAGCCGGATATATTGCTTGCCATGCTGTTGATGCTGTGGCAAAACTCGGCATCTAATCAGGGTTTACACATTTTGCTTACAGTACAGGAACTGACGGATTAAACGAAATGTAAACAGTCAAAGTTACCATTCAGGATCATTTTCCCAGCCTACACTGAGAGACAATTGACCCACCAGTACTGTAAGAGCTTTGATTTCTTATTTTGCCTCAAAGACATAAGCTGTTTGGTATTCGTTAGAACTGCCTCATTGTTTCACGTATAATTAAGAAATAGATCAGCTCTAACTGTGATTTTTTGAGTAATAAATCACAGTTGGGAGGTCAGTTGTAAATTAGATCAAATCACGAGCACGTAGTATGCGTGATTTTTCTACTTACAACTGACCTACAAGCTGTAATTTATTACTCAACAAATCACAAACTAGAGCTGATCTATTTCGATTCTAACAGGCTGAAAATCGGCAATAATGCTGTTGTTTCCTTCAAAATCTCACAACTTAAAGTTTTCGCCATTGTTAGAAGAAATCCCGCTAAATTATCGACTGAAACACATGCTTTTATATCTTTTTCTAACGTTTTCGATGCGAGAATATGACGTTACACTGTCTAACATCAAGGAAATCGATAAGTGACATCATAAATTGGCAGTTTTAATGACGTCACTCGTCACACACTTCATTGCGGTGATTTGTTATATAGGTGCACTGTGTTAGAATTAAGAATAATATCACAGATTTCCATCAGACAATCAACCATTTCGGAGATAAGGAAGAAGGTACGATGTTGCAGTACGGATGTGTTTTATAATGATTTGAGGTTTTACTATTGTCTGCATCACCATGTTCTGCGAGTTAATCACGAAAACACGCCTATATAATTCTGACCCCCATTAACCCCATTTTTATCAAACTTGGGTTTACATGGTTAAACCTTATTTTTCTTATTTTTGCTCTAAAATATAAATTGTGGGTACTTGTTAGAACCGCCTTGGTGGGGCGGTTCTAAAGAGTACCACAATCTATATTTTGAGAAGAAATAAGAAAAATATCACAATTTTTCATCTTAAAATCTTTTTTAGGTGGTTAAATTTTCAATAGATATATTGAATATGCATGTTTTCATTATAAATGTGTTTCTTTGAATATAATGATGTCAACGACTAACAGGTATAAACCACAGTGTGGTGCCAACACAATTTTTACCATTACGAAAACACGCCTATTCAAATGATCTATATTGAGAATTTTGCCACCAGAAAATGAAAATTTTCCCCAAAAAACTTCTGACATGTTTCAAGTTTCTACTATAAACATAAATTATCGGTTCTTATTAGAATCGCCTCGGCAAGGAAGTTGTAACGAGTACCCACAATCTATGTTTTTGAGCAGAAATAAGAAAAATAATGTATACCCCTGTAAACTCCAGTTTTACAATATGAAAGTGGGGTTCAAGACTGTCAAAATTATATAGGCATTTTTTCTTGATGATAATAAAAACCAATACTCGATTTTGAAATCATAAAATGAGTGCAGATTAGTGATAAGAACGTTGGTGTTACATTGAATCCATTAGGAAAAAAAAAAGTTGTTTTTGCTGTAATAAAATGATAGACCTGCAGCAAAATCAATTATTTAGCCTAAAATTTTTAAGAAACCATGAGTCATCCCAGGCTCGCTGTAGTCAGTTTATAAAGGATTTAGGTACATTAGGAAACATGTCCGTGTGAAATAATATCGTCCAACATGGTGTCAGAAATGACAAATATTAGGTAAAATTGTAAGGGTTTCTTATTTCTGCTTTTAACATAGATTGTGGGTACTCGTTAGAACCGCCTCACTGAGGCGGTTCTAATGAGTACCCACAACCAATGTTTTTGAGCAAAAATAAGGCAGATAATGTATACCCCCATAAAACACACCTTTCTCTATATAAAGTGGTGTTCAGAGGGATCTCGGTTTCACAGACTTGTAATCGTGATTTGTTTTACCATATTTTCAGAAGTAATCAGTTTAAGCAGATTCTAGTTAATGATGGCATCGGCCTTCTATTCCACTGGTGATGGTCATGTAGGAAACTTGGGTAAAAAGACACTGGTTGAGTTGAGAGATCTGCTAGCAAGACAGGAGAGACTAGTCCAGAAGAAGTAAGTATCTGGCGAACTCTGTTAACCACAACACAAAAAGGGTTCCTGTCAAACAGTGCAGGCCCAGATTAGACGCCGCAGAATGCAGGGTCTGGGGCCTGCACTGTTTGCTAAAATATCAGCCATTTTCCAAATAAAATTTGAAGAAAACACAACCTGACACCCATAAATTTTAAAATGGACTCCTGCTTTACAAAGGAGGACGTTTCCATTTGGTACAATGTTGTACAGAATCTGTTTTTCCCTTACACTGTATTTAAAGTAAAAGTCCTTAAATTCGGACACTTTAAGGACTTGCTGCAATTCTCCGTAATTTTTAACAAATTTGTTTCATGATACAGCAGGGAGTCCAAAAAGTGCCAACAGAATAGCAGTCTGATCTCGGTCTGAACTGTTTGCATAGGCATATCTGTCCCAATTGATCATTATCATTTATGGGGTACTGCATTTACCCGAAATATTCAGACCCCTCATCTCCTTACCATACTTGTTCTAAAATTCGACCAAGTACAATTTACTATCTGATGCTGTGTCTAGAGAAAGCTGGATCTGTGGATGAGCAACAAATGGTGTAGACTTTGATAGAACTGAGCATTTTGTGGCATCCCATCTTGGTTTGCACTTTTGGCTCAGCCTATCTGTCGGAATACATTTTGTGAAGAGTCCATATTGAAATTTAGGGGTACAAGGTCTCGATGTTTTTACAAGTTGATTTGGTTTCATTTCATTGGACAAGTCAATTGGAACAGTACATTACAATTTACTATGACAGGATTTGAAAACAAGCGAAATGCTTATACTAATCATCTCAAGTTGATTTGAAAGGCAAACAGTGTAGTTCATCGTCAGACACTGCACTGTTTGCCAGTGAACTGTTACATTAGAACACAAATTTAATTTGTTTTGTGATATATTGCGCCTGTATAGGCAATTGAAGGAACTGTGGTTTATTCTGCAACAAAACACTGGGCAGAAGAGTGTGATGTGAAAAACCATCGTTTTATGACGCAGATCATAAAATCATTGATGTCACACCCTGTAACATCATTTTCTCAAGTCAAATATGTCACTTAAGAACGTAAATACATGCGTTATGGTCTTCATCGTTGAGGGGATTTCAGATAACAATAGCAAAAAATTGGAAGAATTTGGAGGAAAAACAAAAATATTGTTGATTTTGATGTGTTAGAATCGAAATAGATCAGCTCTAGTGTGTGCATTGTTGAATAATAAACCTCAGTTTGTCAGTCAATTGCGGGGGACTTACAGGAAGAAGGCCTCCATCCTCCGTCCATCATCTATACACCCATCCGTCATACATTAACTGTTTTCAAATTTCTTTTCCTCTGAGAGCCATGGGCCAATTTCAATTAAATTTCATGTGCAGCCTCCTTACAGTGAGGAAACGAATGTTCGAATGGCCCAGGTAACTTGACCAAGATGGTGGCTTTGCCCAAATATGGTAAGTGTTCTGAAAAAGGGTAATCCTTTGGAAGCAAGGACTCGGCTTACAACTGAGAACTATGGAGTGAACATGATTTTTCTGGATTTTCAATGGGAAAAAGTAAACAATAAGAAAAGGGTAAAACAAGTAATTTTTCGGAACATGTTATGGTCTTTGACATGAGAGTAGCTATAAAGTCAATATCTATGATTGCTTAAGGTCAGGTTCATTTGGCGACCTTGGCCCATGTTCATTTGGATTGCAGGTTCATCTACATTTCAAAGGACATTATATAAAACAGCTGGGCCAATTTCAATTAAATTTTATACTTTACTGCCTGACAATATGGGAACAAAACTTTAGTGGTCCAGCTCACCTGACCAAGATGGCAGCCATGCCCAAATATGGTAAAGACCTTAAAAAGTTTTCTATTGCAGGGGACTTACAGGAAAAGTGCCCCGGAAACGTGTGGATTGGTAAACTGACTGGCTAAAAATAAACCTAAATGATAAAGGGAAAACCTGTAAAATAGAAGTGGAGGCAATGATCAGGTATCGATACAATTAACCCATAGATCCTATTAGAGACACCCAATAAAAATCTTTCTGTCTGAAACCAGAAGGCCGGGGTCTTTGATATTTTGTTTGAAGCTTCATCTAGTGGACCGCTACCAAGATTGTACAAAAAATTGTCCTGGGACCAAAAATGGCCCCTCCTCGTGCCCAGCCGATTTTACTTAAAAGACATATCAGGAAAACATTCAAAAATATTCTTGTTTGAAACCAGAAGGCCAAGGTCTTTGATATTTGGTATGAAGTTGTATCTAGTGGACCTCTACCAAGTTTGTTAAAATTTGTGGTGCCAAAAAATGTCCTCGCCCGAGACCCACTTGCTTTACATAGACTTGCATAGGTAAAACCTTTAAAAATTCTCTCGTCTGAAACCAGAAGGTATTTGGTATGAAGCTTCATCAAGTGGACCTCTTTTGTTTTGTTTGTATTGGAGTTTACAGGCCTGTCAACACTATTTACGTCATTTTTGAGCCGGTCAGTTTACCTATCCACACGTTTCCTGTGCAAGTTCATACGTAAGCGGTTAACAAATGCAGTGCACATTCTTTTGTCAGAAACTGACAACTGCCCTTCTTGAATCAGGGGAAGGAAGAGAATGGCCATAGAAAAGATTTTATGGTCAATCTCCACGAAAGAATGTTGTCGACCTCGGCAGGTATCAAACCCGCGTCCTGATCACCAGTCAGACAAGTGGACCTCTACGAGATTGTTCACATTATTTCCCTGGTGTCAAAAATGGCTTCACCCCAGGGGTCACTTTTTACATAGATCATAATATTTGTTCCGAGTGCCAGTGTCAACATAATTATGTTAACTTGACATTTTGAAAACTTAAGCTGAAGAATACAAGCTGAAGTTGACAGCTTCAAAATGTGTCTCAATTTAAGTTGAACAGCTCTAGTATCTGTTTGAAAATACTAACTTTTATATTTATATTTATTATTTAATAGGAACTTCTTGGACAGTCTCCCTGACAAAGGGACAAAGATACGTCAGTTTGCAGAGACACTAAGAAGGACAATAAAATCAAGAGAAAAATCAGAAGAATTGTTTGGAAAACCAGTCACAAATGACTCTCAATCAGAAATAAATGTGATAAGGAAGGATGGTCACAAAGGAATATCTAGATTTAAAAAAGACAGAGAAAAGGTTAAAGAAAAAGAAGAAAGTGAGATAAATGATGCACTTTGTGTAGAGGATATTGCAAAAACTGAAAGGCTTTCAGAACCAGTGGCGTTTACTGGTGATGTGTTGGAGCGATCTTTTCAGAATTTGACTGTGGATGGTGACGATGAAAATCATTTGACTATGGAAAACAGTTCGACTCAGAAACCGTTACATTTTTACCAACTGGCTGAAGAGAAGGCAAGAAGAAATGCTGCAGAGCTAAAAGAGCCTTTGCAATTAAACAGGTACGTGTAGTTAGAATGATATATGAAATCATGGTAGCTGTTAAATTACCAAGTAAGTTTCTTAAATACATTCTTCAAATGTTACTATTAAAATACCGTTTACACCCCTGTCCTAACACAAGTAGGGGTATACATGTTCATAATACAAGTGAAAAATAATATTTTCACAATATTTTAAGTCTTAAGATCCTGTATCATATTACTTTACAGCTTAGATTTTATAGAGTGAGTGAGTGAGTTTTAGTTTTACGTCCCACCAACAGCTAAGGTCATACGGAGACGGGACCTCGGTTTAAAGACTCATCCGAAAGTCTGGAGAAGCCCGGGATCGATCCTGCGATCCCTGGTTTACAAGGCGAGTAGCGTAACCACTGCACCACGGAGGCTTCTAGATTTTATAGAAAAATGACCATAAATTGTATTTTTATATATGATCTATATACTTTTGTTCATACATACTGCAACTGTACAAAGTTATTAGGTGTATTAATATTTGCAATTTCTTGATCAGTAAAAATCTCCAAAAGTTAATTCACACAAATTTAAGAATGTTGTGAATTACAAATAGTGAGCTCCCAAAATCTTTGTTTAGAACACAAATAAGGAGTTTTTACACCACCATATTTTAACTGTTTCAGATTTTTATACATTATCATTCTGACTTGTTACTTTTAATATCGTCATAATTATTCATGCCGTTTAACCATTAACCGACTGACGCTTATGACCCACCAAGAGGGTTGACGCGTCGTTAAACACGAAATCATCATCATCATCATCAACACCACCATGTCATGTTCTTCAATATTCTTAAGGTTTTGCTATGGACAGGATTTGCAGGATGAAACACATACAATTGCCATGTAACTATGGTCCCTGCAGAGGGAAAGAATCTCCATGCACAACAGGTCTCCAGCTAATGAATGATCCAAAGGATTATGTATTTTTTTGTTGCATTCATCACTGCATATGATGCCGAGAGAGCAACGGATAATGTAATTTTTATCACCTCTACTGGGGATCGAACCTGGGACCATTACTACGAGCTATCATGCTCTACTTTCTGCAGAGAAATGAAAGATGTCATTGTATGTTTGTCATTGTATGTTATCATAATAACACCTTAAGGTAGGATCCTTTTTGTCTGCAGTGGTGGTCTGGTGGGGTATCATGCAGTGTTATTCATGCTTGTAATGGTGATATGGACTGGTGTTGAAGAAAATACATCTACATGTTTATTGCAGACACACAACTTAATGTTGAATCAACATTGAAACAGCCTTGTTGTTTCAAAGCTGAGTGCCTGCTAGGTTGCTTTTTGCCAGGCTTATAGCTCCTTTACTATATGGAATACCTTGGTGAAATTTTACAGAATTGTAGAAAAGTAAAGGAATAAGTTCTGAAGTTAGATCCTTTGGAAGCAAAGAATACACCAAATAACTGAAAATAGTGGACTCTGTTTTATTGAGTCTGTTCATGACCAGTACTGAAATATGCAACAACGGCCATATCCTCTAGCGCCGGCTTAAGATGAACACTATTTTCAAAATGATTCAAAATGAACTGAATGATCGCAAAGGACCAGAAAATATAATCTGCACGTCGATGATATACGGGGAGACGTTTGAGGGCCGCCACAGTGACACGGCACAGCACCAGCTGCAGTGAACATAAATAAGTTCTGAAGTTAGCTCCTTCGGAAGCCTATTATGGCCAAGGAACCATACTCTGACCATTTTAGTTCTTGAGTTCCTGTCCTTGTATATGTAGCTCCTTCCGATATGGAATAGGCAGATGAAACTCCATAGATTGTTTGTTTGTTTTTGGAGTTTTATGCCCAGTCAACACTATTTAGGTCATTTTTGAGCCGGTCAGTTTACCTATCAACACTTTCCTGGGCAGGCTTATACGTAAGCGGTTAACCAGTACAGTGCACATTCTTTCGCCAGAAACTGACAACTGCCCTTCTTGAATCAGCAGAAGGGAGAGAATGACCGTAGAAAAGATTTCATGATCAATCTCCACGAAAGAATGTTGCCGACCCCGGCGGGAGTCAAACCTGCGTCCTCCTGATCACCAGTCAGACGCGCATCCGACTGAGCCACTGAGGCTGGCTAAAACTCCATGGATATATTGAGTGCTTAAGCGAACTGTTTCCAGCCACCGCCCATCGGGGCTTGAAGAAATAGATTGGGCTGCATGATGCTTCCATGCAGAGCTGAAACGACTGCACTTAAGTACTGGTAAACCGTTTAGAGGATCTAAGCCTGCCTAGTCAAAGTGGCGTGAGTCGGGCCGTCCATGCTTATTTACCCTATTGGTTGCATTGGACGGCAGGGCTTGAGAAGTCATTTCACTTCAATGTCAGGTAAAAGTCCCACAGAATTGGAAGCGACGTCTCCAAAATGACAGTGGTGACGGGGACGTTAAACCTAAAGTCAATCAAACAAATTATAAAGAACTGTTTCAATTGCTATTCTGCTTCTGAGTTACTTGCCCTTATCAGGTGTCTGAAAATATTTTTTGCCTCTTTTTCTGTAGTATATGGAACAGCTTGAAAAAAGTTTACAGATGTACAGGGTACTAAAGGTTGCCAGTTGTAGTCAAGGACATAAACACTCACCCTGCTGAATGTTTCAGTATGCTACACCCCTCCCTGATCATCAGCATTTTGTGTTGTATGATTTTGATTTTTGCCATGGATTCAGAAGCAGAATGGAAATCAGTTTATCATATAATTTAACTTTATCATATGACGTCGCGTCTGAGAGTGTAATAACGCCATGCATTATTTTCGATTATCCACTAGTGGATTAAATATGCAAATTAGCTAGATACGTTCCGTAACGTAACATGTACGACGTCCTTAACGACGTCGCGTTTACTAATGGCGGAATATTGACATTTTGTAAACAATCGCGAATAAAATGAGTTTTAAATGTCATATGATAAATAGAATCTTGCATTTGTGCTCATGTATTATTGAATTTATTAAACTCGTTGAGGAAAAGGGATAAAATGCTCGGCAAAGCCTCGCATTTTATCTCTTTTCCTCAACTCGTTTAATAAATTCAATAATGCATGAACACTCATGTAAGATCCTCTATATAGATTCTGATCACCTAGAAGCCAGCTGGTTTGGATCTTTAAGTACTGCTTTCAAAATACCTGGGTTCAGTTTTTGAGTTATCTTTGGTGTATCTAAAAATGGCTTGTTTTTGCCCGTAATTTCTGTACCAGAGATATAGACATGTATTGTCACAGATTTATCAATAAGTGCTGAATAATTAGATCCTTTGGAAGCAACCAGTACACCAAATATACGAAAATAACAGACTCGGGGTTTTATTGAGTCTGTTTATGACCAGAACTGAAACCAAGGTTTTTGAATCCTGGCTATTCTGTTTCTAAATGCTGTCAGTTATTAGCCTGCAGTGTTGGGGTATCATGCAGTGTTAGCAATACTTTTATTTATCTGGAGCTTGTAAAAAAGTCTAGTAGGGAGTTGTTCAAAACAACCATTTAAGGCCCATCGGCGTCTAACTGTTGGTTTCTGCTCCAGCATTTCAGTGTTTTTTTGCTGTCGAGTCCTCACCGTTGTCTCACCTCTGTGTTTTTAGCTCACCGTCACATAGTGACGAGGTGAGCTTTTGGGATCACTTTTTGTCCGTCGTGCGTGCATGCGTCCGTGCGTGCGTCTGTGCGTGCGTAAACAATTTCTTCAAACGACATCTCCTCCTAAGCCACTGATTGGATTTTGACCAAACTGCACAGGAATGATCCTTAGGTGGTCACCTTTCAAAGTTGTTCAAATGGTTCCAGTCCGTTGCACATATAGGTCACAGGAGCCAAAAAAAGATTTTTTTTCACCGAAAACTTAAAAAATCTTCTTCTCTGAAACCGCAAGGCCCAGGTCTTTGATATTTGGTATGAAGCTTTATCTAGTGGACCTCTACCAAGATTGTTCAAATTAAAGTGCTGGGGCCAAAAATGCCCCCGCCCCCGGGCCCTATGGTTTTACATGGGCTTATATAGGGAAATCTTTAAAAATCTTCTCTCATACCGCAAGGCCCAGTTCTTTGATATTTGGTATGAAGCTTCATCTAGTGGACCCCTACCAAGATTGTTCAAATTATAGTGCTGGGGCCAAAAATGCCCCCGCCCCAGGGCCCTTTGGTTTTACATGGGCTTATATAGGGAAAGTCTTTAAAAATCTTCTTCTCTGAAACTTCAAGGCCCAGGTCTTTGCTATTTGGTATGAAGCTTCATCTAGTGGACCCCTACCAAGATTGTTAAAATTGAAGTGCTTTGGCCAAACATGCCCCCGCCCCGGGGCCCTTTTGTTTTACATAGGCTTATATTTGGAAAATCTTTAGAAATCTTCTTCTCTGAAACTGTGAGGCCCAGGTCTTCGATATTTGGTATGAAGCTTCATCTTGTGGACCTCTACCAAGATTGTTCAAATTATAGTGCTGGGGCCAAAAATGCCCCCGCCCCGGGGCCCTTTGGTTTTACATAGGCTTATATAGGGAAAATCTTTAAAAATCTTCTTCTCTGAAACCACAAAGCCTAGGTCTTTGATATTTGGTATGAAGCTTCATCTAGCGGACCCCTACCAAGGTTGTTCAAATTATAGTGCTGGGTCCAAAAATGCCCCCGCCCCGGGGCCCATTGGTTTTACATGGGCTTATATAGGGAAAATCTTTAAAAATCTTCTTCTATGAAACCGCAAAGTAGAAGTAAAACAAAGATCAGGAATTGATACAATTAACTTACTCCACCCATAAAAGACACCAAAGGGAAAGAAATACAAACATTAAGCGACCAGACCACAACGGAAACCCAAACAAAGGAAGGCCACAAGGACAGCCACCCTCCCTCAAAATGGCCATATGGCCATCCAAAACCAAAAGACACAAGTGAAACACACAGTAAGTAACAAACAACAACACAAATAAATCGCCACAGAAGAGCCGCCCCGGAACGGCCAGTGGAAGACCTCCACCGGGGGGCTTAAATCGATTTTACGTGGCCCATTCCTCGCCCTTACTTCCGTCGCGATTTAGACAAATAATTTGTTCAGTCCGCATGAAGGCCTCCTAACTCATCAGTGCAACATCTCCGTGAACACAAAAATCAAAGAACCACAGAGGTGAGACAACGATGACGACTCGACAGCAAGAAACCACTGAAATGCTGGAGCAAAAGAAAACCAACAGTTAGACTCCGATGAGCCCGACCAGAGACAGAGCATCAGGCACCAACCAACATTATCTCTCTAATTTTCAATAAGCCTTTACGTTGGAGCCGTCATAGAATCTGAGGCCTGACCCACCGGCGTGCAATTAAAGAGGGAAGCAAAGTTGCCAACCGTGATTGGGTTAACTACCATGCATGCAGTCTGTCGTATAATATCCATGTTGTACCCAATCTTTTTATATCGAAGAATGATTTTATGAAATTGGGTGCTGAAGTCATTGCGGTTATATATTTTTCTGAATTTATATACTAAGTCACCATAAAATTCGGGTTCCGATAGACCCTGTTGCAGAAGAGATTTAAGTCCAATATTGAATTTTGAAATTAAATCAGAATGGCGTCTATAAAATTTTGAAAAGGCTTTGCGTAGTTTATGGTACCGATAACCCTG
This sequence comes from Lucinisca nassula, assembly GCA_963580285.1. Classification (NCBI taxonomy): domain Eukaryota; kingdom Metazoa; phylum Mollusca; class Bivalvia; order Lucinida; family Lucinidae; genus Lucinisca; species Lucinisca nassula. The sequence continues at coordinate 17,418,957 of OY757018.1, forward strand.
ATTAAGGAGTTTAGCCGTTAATAATTTATTACGAGTGTTGAAGTCAGTTACATGACTACACACTCTAGCAAATCGAATTAATTGCGAAATATAAACGCCATAGGATGGCGCACGAGGAACATCACCATCCAAAAAAGGAAAATTTACAATCTCAAAATCAAAGTCATCGCGTTTATCATAAATTTTGCACGAAACAAATCCATCTACAATAGATAGATGTAAATCCAAAAACGGGGCCTCGGTATCAGAAGAATTTGCTTTATTTAACTGAAGTTCTAGGGGGTAAATCTGACTGATCAAACCATCAAAATAGATATTATCAATATTTAATAAATCATCTAAATATCTAGAAGTAGAGCTAAAAGCTTCAATAATTTCAGATTGGTTATCAATGGAAAGCGACAAAATGAAGTCTCTTTCATAACAATACAAGAACAGATCAGCCACAAGAGGTGCGCAATTAGTACCCATCGGAATACCCACAATTTGTCTAAATAACTTATTACCGAATATAATATAAATATTGTCAAGTAGAAAGGTGAGGGCATCACACACTTTCTGACATGACCAAAGTGTATAATTCTTATGCTCTTTAGAAGTGAAAAATGCATTTCTGACATTACATGCAAGATAGAGAGAATCTTCTCTGTGAAAAGCCCATTCAATTAAATTATTAAGCTTTTCTTTTATAAGATTATGAGGAAGTGTAGTGTAAAGAGTGGAAAAATCGTAGGTAGACAGACTAGAAGCACGAAAATGTCTAGACAATCTTTAGACAAGCCTAGGTCTTTGATATTTGGTATGAAGCTTCATCTAGTGGACCCCTACCAAGATTGTTCAAATTATTGTGCTGGGGACAAAAATGCCCCCGCCCCGGGGCCCTTTGGTTTTACATAGGCTTATATAGGGAAAATCTTAAAAAATCTTCTTCTCTGAAACTGCAAGGCCCAGGTCTTTGATATTCGGTATGAAGCTTCATCTTGTGGTCCTCTACCAAGATTGTTCAAATTATTTCCCTGGGGCCAAAAATGCCCCCGCTCTGGGGCCCTGTGGTTTTACATATATAGAGAAAATCTTGAAAAACCTTCTTCTCTGAAACCACAAGGCCTAGGTCTTTGATATTTGGTATGAAGCTTCAGCTAGTGGATCTCTACCAAGATTGTTCAAATTATAGCCCTGAGACCAAAAATGCCCCCGCCTCGTGGCCCTTTGGTTTTACATAGACTTATATAGGGACTTATATAAGCCTTATCCATCTTTAAAATCTTCTTCTATGAAACCACAAGGCCTAGGTCTTGATAGCCCTTGGGCCAAAAATGCCCACACCCCGAGACCCCTTGGTTTTACATAGACTTATATAGAAATAATCTTTGAAAATCTTCTTCTCTGAAACAGCAAGGCCCAGGTCTTTGATATTTGGTGTGAAGCTTCATCTAATGGACCTCTATCAAGATTGTTTAAATTATAGTCCTGAGGCCAAAAATGCCCCCGCTCTGGGGCCATTTGGTTTTACATAGGCTTATGTTGGGAAAATCTTTAAAAAAATCTTCTTCTCTGAAACCGCAAGGCCCAGGTCTTTGATATTTGGTATGTAGCTTCATATAGTGGACCTTTGCCAAGAGTGTTCAAATTATAGCCTTTGTTGATATTTGGTATGAAGCTTCACCTTTTTAGACCTCCCTCAACATAATGCACATTATAACCCTGGGGTCAATAACGTAAAATCGATTTAAGCCCCCCCCCCCCCCCCCCCAGTGGAATTCTTTCCACTGACCGTTCCAAGGCGGTTCTTCTGTGGCGGTTTATTTATGTTGTTGTTTGTTACTACTCGCTGTGTGTATCACTTGTGTCTTTTTATTTTGGATGGCCATTTGGCCATTTTGTGGGAAAGTAACCGTCCTTATGGCCATCCTTTGTTTAGGTTTCCATTATGGTCTGGTCGCCTCATGTTTGTGTTTCTTTCCCTTTGGGATCTTTGATGGGTGGAGTAAGTTAATTGTATCATTTCCTGATCTTTGTTTTACTTTTCTTTTAATATGCATGTATTATGTTCATATGAACAAGGATTGTGGGTATTGTGTATTCTTTAGAATCACATAACGGACAATATAGGAAGCACCATAACATCTACATTCATGTACATACAGTAGAATTTCTTTGGGACTGTTCAAAAGTGGCGTCTAAGACCACTTTTGAACAGTTTCAAAAGTGGTCTCTTAATAATGGACACTAGGAATAGGAAGCATACAGAAAGAAAAACGGAAACCTTTTACATATCTGCTTCAAAGAATAGTCTTCATTTTAGCTGGTTTTAAAGATTTCACTGTATTGCCACAGTTTAGGAGCACCTTTGGCAGGCAGACCTTTTGACTGTAGTTTGCAGTTTGATCACGTTTTAGGTCATTGAAGGTTTCAACAGTTCAAGATCTTCCACCAGAATTTGCTCCGCCCAAGCCTGCTTCACAAAATGGTGATACAAAAATGGATGTAGGAAATGCTTCATCTTCCATTAAAACAGGTGAATCACCTAGTCATAACTTCCAGAAAGTTATCGAAGAAACTGCAGCCACCCCACCCACTTACAGATATGAGAAAGCCAAAGTGATTTCTCTGGATGAATCATTAATGCTGCAAAAGACACAGAAAGTGAAGCAAGATGTAAGTTTAATCACTGTAACACTACCTTGCCTGAAAGTTTTCAGGATTATTCCAGATTTCTTGTATAGGCAAATTGCCTTGTCAGGATACCTGCATTCCAGGGTTTGAATATTTTAACATCAGTTGATCATGTCTCTCTACAGAAATTGCTAAAATGGTTCCCTTTATCTGGACAAAATGGCTGCCATAGCAAGCATTAAAACCTTTAAATGGCATCTCTTCGCAGCCTGGTGACCGAATTTCTAAATAATTTCACAGAAATTTTCCTCTTATGCCCCTTTTACAAAAACAGTTAAAATAGAATATATATTAACGACATACCTTCCTACGCCAATGGCCAAATTTGGAAATTATTTCATGGAAATGATTCTCTTTTGTCCCTTTATAAAAAAAAGTCAAAAATGGACCCGCTGTGCTGAATAAAATGGTTGCTAGTGAGAGCTGAAAAAAGTAACATCTTCGAACAACATCTCCATCCAGGCCAGTGACCCAATTTCAGATAAAATTCACAGAAATGTTTCTCTAAAATGTAATTTTCATTCAAAATTTTTCAGTGACCCTCTTCTGAAACATTTAAAATGATACTGCTCCAATGGGAAAAATTGGCTGTTAGAGGTAGAAATAGAAGTGCCGTCATGTCTGTCTTATTTAATAAGATGTATAGAATATTCAGGAGAATTACAGCGAGTTCATAAGGTGCACCTTGCCGGATAGGGTATTGTAATTCAGAGTCAGTTTGAAGATGTTGTGCACTGTTAGGTAAATTGTTGAAATTTTGATTTGTCAGTCTCGGCACTGGAAACAACATCCATGTGAAAAGGGCTGTCTGATAAATCTCTTAAAAACATTTTGGATGTTTTATTCCCATTTTATTTTCTCAAACAGTGTAGGAATGCTTGTTAGAATGCCTTATAGTTTAAATAGAGGATCTTACATGAGTGGTCATGTATTATTGAATTTATTATACGAGTTGAGGAAAAGGGTTAAAATGCGAGGCTTTTCCGAGCATTTTATCCCTTTTCCTCAACAAGTTTAATAAATTCAATAATACATGAGCACGATTGCAAGATTTTATTTATCATATGACATTTAAAACGCATTTTATTCACAATTGTTTACAAAAATATCAATATTCCGCCATTAATAAACGCGACGTCGTTAAGGACGTCGTACATGTAACGTTACGGGACGTATCTAGCTAATTTGCATATTTAATCCACTAGTGGATTATCGAAAATAATACATGGCGTTATTACACTCTCAGGTTGACGCGTCGTTAAACACGAAATCATCATCATTATTACACTTCAGACGCGACGTCATATGATAAACGTATTTATTCGTAGTTTTGCATACACACAAAATTTATATACAACCGCATATAAATATGTTCATTATGTCTCCCCCGAAAAAAATTTTTTTCGGAGAGACATATTGTTTTTCCCCCGGGCGTCTGTCTGTCCGTCTGTCTGTCTGTCCGTCTGTCACACTTTCGTGTCCGCTCTGTAACTTGAAAACCGTTAGAGCTATCGTCACGAAACTTCGTATAAATATTAATCAGCATTAGACGACGTGCAGTGCGCAAGAACCATAACTCTCGCATTTATACTTTTTGAATTATCTCCCTTGGAAGTTTGTTGGTATGTATATATGTATGGGCAAATCGTGTCCGGTCAATAACTTTCTTATTTTTTGATGGATTTTAAAATTACTCGGCAGAAATATTAACAACCATAAGACGATGTGTGGTGCGCATGAAGCAGGTCGGTACCTCAAAGGTCAAGGTCATACTTAGAGGTCAAAGGTCAAAAAAGGGGCCTTTTTTTCGTATTTGGTCAATAACTTTCTTATTTTGAGATGGATTTTAAAATTACATGGCATAATTATTAACAACCATAAGACGATGTGTGGTGCGCATGAGGCAGGTCGGTACCTCAAAGGTCAAGGTCATACTTAGAGGTCAAAGGTCAAAAAAGGGGCCTTTTTTCGTATTTGGTCAATAACTTTCTTATTTTGAGATGGATTTTAAAATTACTTGGCATAATTATTAACAACCATAAGACGATGTGTGGTGCGCATGAGGCAGGTCGGTTCCTCAAAGGTCAAGGTCATACTTAGAGGTCAAAGGTCAAAAAAGGGGCCTTTTTTTCGTATTTGGTCAATAACTTTCTAATTTTGAGATGGATTTTAAAATTACTTGGCATAATTATTAACAATCATGAGACCATGTGTGGTGCACATGAGGCAGGTCGGTACCTCAAAGGTCAAGGTCATACTTAGAGGTCAAAGGTAAAAAAGTGGGCATTTTTTTCGTATTTGGTCAATAACTTTCTTATTTTGAGATGGATTTTGAAATCACATGGCAGAAATGTGAACCAATATAAGGCGATGTGTTGCGCGCATGACCCAGGTTGGTACCTCAAAGGTCAAGGTCATACTTAGAGGTCAAAGGTAAAAAAAGGGGCCTTTTTTGGGTTTTGTCAATAACTTGCCTATTTTTAAATAGAATTTGAAGTTACTTGGCAAACATGTTAACTATCATGGGACGATGTCTTGCATGCATGATTCAGTTTGGTACCTAAAATGTCAAGGTCATACATAGAGGTCAAAGGTAAAAAAGGGGCCTTTTTTCGTGTTTGGTCAATAACTTTCTTATTTTTAGATGGATTTTGAAATTGCTAGGCAGAAATGTTAACCACCATGAGATGATGTGTTGCACGCATGACCCAGTTTAATACCTGAAACGTCAAGGTATTACATAGAGGTTAAAGGTAAAAAAGGGCCTTTTTTGTGTTCTGTCAATAACTTTCTTATTATGCCCCCAACTTTGAAAAAGTTTGAGGGGCATATTGGTTCTGGTTCGTTCGTCCGTCCATTACGCTTTTGATGCATAGCATAACTAAAGAACCGTGTATGCTAGGGTTTTGAAATTTCATATATGGATTCCTCATGGAAAATTAGCTGACACGTATTTTTTTTCTTGTCCGGATTATGCCCCCTTCAAGAGTAATTGCCCTTTGAATTTTTTTTTTTAAATAAAATCTTGTCAGCAAGATATCTCAAAAACTATGGGAGCTAGAGCCTTGAAAGTTGGTGATTATATTGATGGTGATGAGTAGATGAACTGATTAACTTTTGACAAAATTCCGAAAAATACTTTGTGAGTTATGGCCCTTTGTCATTTTGGTAATTTGTGCCCATTGTAATGTATGCTAAAAGTGATGCATAGCATAACTTTAGAACCATGTACGCTAGGGTTTTGAAATTTCATATATGGATTCCTCATGGAAAATTAGCTGACGCGTATTTTTTTCTCGTCCGGAATATGCCCCTTTCAAGAGTAATTGCCCTTTGAATTTTTTTTAATAAAATCTTGTCAGCAAGATATTTTAAAAAACTATTGGAGCTAGAGCCTTGAAAGTTGGTGAATAGATTGTTGATGATGAGTAGATGTACTGATTAAATTATGACAAAATTCCGAAAAATACTTTGTGAGTTATGGCCCTTTGTCATTTTGGTAATTTGTGCCCATTGTAATGTATGCTAAAAGTGATGCATAGCATAACTTTAGAACGGTGTATGCTATAATTTTGAAATTTCATATATGCATTTCTGATGGAAAATAAGCTGACGTGTATTTTTTTTCTCGTCAGGATTATGCCCCTTTCAAGAGTTATTGCCCTTTGATTTTTTTTTTAATAAAATCTTGTCAGCAAGATATCTCAAAAACTATTGGAGCTAGAGGCCTGAAAATTGGTGAATATATTGGTGGTGATGAGTAGATGAACTGATTAACTTTTGACAGAATTCCAAAAAATACTTTGTCAGTTATGGCCCTTTGTCATTTTGGTAATTTGTGCCCATTGTAATGTATGCTAAAAGTGATGCATAGCATAACTTTAGAACCGTGTATGCTAGGGTTTTGAAATTTCATATATGGGTTCCACATGAAAAATTAGCAGACGTGTATTTTTTTCTCGTCCCGATTAGCCCCCTTTCAAGAGTTATTGCCCTTTGAATCTTTTTTAATAAAATCTTGTCAGCAAAATATCTCGAACACTATTGGAGCTAGAGCCTTGAAAGTTGTTGAGCATATTGGTGGTGATGAGTATATGAACTGATTTACTTTTGACAAAATTCCGAAAAATACTTTGCGAGTTATGGCCCTTTGTCATTTTGGTAATTTGTGCCCATTGTAATGAATCCTAAAAGTGATGCATAGTATAACTTTAGAACTGTGTATGCTATGGTTTTGAAATTTCATATATGCATTCCTAATGGAAAATAAGCTGACACGTATTTTTTTCTCATCCGGATTATGCCCCTTTCAAGAGTTATTGCCCTTTGAATTTTTTTTAATAAAATCTTGTCAGCAAGATATCTCAAAAACTGTTGGAGCTAGAGGCTTGAAAGTTGGACCATGAGTCATGTGCAAGACCAAAGTCCATACCTCCAATGTCAAGGTCATACCTAGAGGTCAAAGGTAAAAAAAAAGGACAGTCAATAACTTCCTTATTCTTTGATGGATTATGAAATTACTTGGCAGAAATGTTAACCATCTTGAGACGATGTGTTGTACTGCAAAGGTCAAGGCCATACTTAGAGGTCAAAGGTAAAAAAGTGCTTTTTTTTGTTTACGGCCAATAACTTTTTTATTTTTCTATGAACATTTTTAAAGTTACTATGCAGAAATGTTCATCTTCATTAGATGATGTGTTGCACACAAGACCCAGCTCAATACCTCCAATGTCAAGGTTATACGTAGCAGTCAAAAACGGGGGAGACATCTGTGTTTTTGTAGAAAAACAAATTCTAGTTCTTGAAAGGATTTGAATGGAAGCTTAAAGTTTATTATGCTCATCTCCTGAGTGCCTTACCTAATCTACTGTTGTTAACGATATATGTTTTCTCCTTAGGAGCTCCAGGCTGAGATAGCAGCAGAAAGACTGTCAGAGAGATTGCATATTAAACTAGAGCCTTACAATCCAGAGGGAATAGATATGAGGTAGATTTTGTTTTGTTTTGGTTTATAGTCCCTTTCAAGAGTGTTTCACAAATTTTGATTGATTGTTAATCAGAGGTGGGTGAAAACAGGAGAGCCCAGATAAAAAGCGCCTGACCGTCTGTCAGTACAGTCGAACTTCAATGGCTAGAACAGCTTAGGGACCAATAATAATTTGTTCGAGACAGAGTAGTTTGAGACATTGAGGGTTTTTCATAGCGCCAGGTCTTGAGGCATAATAGGGATATCTTTTTGATGTAGTTTGAAATAAATGTATGTTGTGTATACTCATTAGAATCGTCTCATAGAGGCGATTCTAATGAGTACACATAGCATACTTATCACGATAAAATAAGAAAATTTGTTCTAATAAGTACACACAGCATAGTTATCACGATAAAATAAGAACATTTGTTCTAAATCATCTCTATTATATTTATCTGCAATTATGGGACTTGTTCCCTAGGGCTCAAGAACGAGTACAAAACAACTGTGGTAAACGACCCATCCATGTATTTCACTGTATTTAGTGTCTTAGAATCTTTCTTTCTTTCTACCGATACTGCGTCGGTCACATTTGACCATTACCGCAGGTGTACATTACATACGCTCCATCGAATCGAAATAGATCAACTCTACTAGCCAAGTGTGTAGATTGTTGAGTAATAATTTCTAGTCTCCATCGTTATTTACAAATTGAGCGATTTAATTGGTTGAAATAAACGTTTTATACTTCGATGAATTCCATGAGCAAAATCTCACATAGCGACAGGTAGTAAAATAATTTAACGTCAAAGAGGATGTGTACTTGGGCAAGGCACGTAATGCCACTGCCTCACTTCACCAGGTGAAAATGGGTAGCAGTAAAATGGGTAGCAGTGGTGTAAAAGTCACTGCCTGTCTCTTGCACGTATGACACGAGGGCTGGGCGAATGCTCAATCAATTTAAAGCCACAATCGTGAATGGCAGCCATAGAAGTGACAGGCTTTTGAGCAGGAACAGTGTCCTGATAGAACAACACTCCTTTAGTGAGCTTTCCGCGGCGCTGAAATTTAAGTTTTTACCCATAAGTGCGTCAGAATTGAAGCATAGTATGTGCCATTGATTGTGTGTCCCTTTTAGAGATAATCTTTTAGCAGAATACCATCTGCATCCCAGAAAACTGAGGTCATAACCTTCCCAGCTGATGGAACAGTCTTTGTCTTCTTTGACGGGGTCGAGCCAGGGTACTTCCATTGTTTCGATTGTTGTTTGGCCTCTGGGATAAAATGATGGACCCAAGTTTCATCCATAGTGACAAATCTCTGGAGAAAGTTGGCAGGATCTTCCTCATAAAGGTTAAGATAAGCACGCCATAATGTGCGCCTGGTGTGCTTCTGATCAACTGTCAGAAGTTTTGGTACCTATCGGGCCGAAAGCTTTCCCATTGCAAGATCCTCTGACAGACTGGAATGTATTCTTTCGTGTGAAATGCGAACTCTACTGGCTATATATCTTTCTGTGACTCGTCTGTCATTTATAACAATATCATGGACTTTATTGACCATTTCAGGGGTTGCAACATTTACAAGCCTTCCAGGACGGGGTTCATCCTCAAGGCTCTGTCTGTCGCGTTTAAATTCCGCCACCCACCTTTTCTCTGTAGCATATGAAGGAATATATTTCCCTAGTGCTGCTACCATATCATTATGGATATCCCTAGGTGTTAAACCTTTTTATGCAAATATTCGATCACTGCTCCTTCACCGAATTTGTCCATTTTGCAAAAGCTTCTTGTCTTGTTTACTTTAGAGTGCTACCTCGTCGATATAAGCTGACCAAATGAGACCAGTCCTTGGGTACATGGCCCTATATAGTCATACAATAGTAGGACTTAAAAAGAACATCCCTGCATACCTCCTTCAGTACAAGGCTCACAACATATCAATCAGCCCTCGTACACGGTCTATATTGACAGAGAATAGAAGGACTTAAAAAAGAATTTCCCTGCGTACCTCCTTCAATTCGAGGCTCAAAACATCAATCAGCCTGCGCACCTATGTTTAGTCCCCATTTTGGTCCATAACTTGAACACCACCAGCAGTCATAACATAGCCATTTGGCGAACTTTTTCTTCTATACATATTCCTTAATGTGCCAGCCATTGTGTTGTGTGTACCGTATGTTGGATATTTTTTTTTGCAGCTACAGAGTCAGCCATGGGAGTGGACAATCTCATCTGATTGACAGTGATGATGATGAGGAGGAACATGATGATGACAAGATTATGAGTGATAGTGATGATGATTCCTGACATAATTTGATTATTTTTAATAATATTAAAATAATAAATCTTAGCTTTTGTATGCATTTTTCATATGAAAAGAACATGAGCCATTTGTGCATAGCTAATGGTGTTAATTTACTCTTGTACTGCCGAAAAATCACAGGTTCTGATGTATGAACGACATTTGACGTGTCACCGGTAACAATTCTGATTCTGATTCTGAGCACAGTTTCTTAACCACTGGGGCATCTAGACTATGAAAACTTCAAACATGCATGCCCCAAATAGACCCTCTCCATTGGTGCTTGGAGAAATAGATTAGGCTGCATGTTGCTTCCAAGTAGAGCTGAAACCGACCACACATGAGTGCTGGTAAACCTCTTGGAATGTCTTATCCTGCCCAGACAAAGAGGTGCGAGTAGGACTGTCCCTGCATTTAAACTATTGGCTTTTAGGGTGGTAGGGCTTGAGATGTCATTTAATCTCAATGTAGTATCTCCAAAATGACCTTCATAGTGTTGAGGAGGACAACAAACACACTCAGCCGTAAATGTCACCTATGCACATGGCCTCAAGATGTCGTTCACGGACAAAGAAATGTGTCAATGGTTTGCATTGTGATTTTAAGACCTAAAAATTTCCAAACCACACGATGGATTTGGTTCATATATGTCAAAGGTCTCAAATAGCAGTTCTCGGCGCACACCGAAGGCTAAGGTCCAGGCAAGTTATGGTGTTTGACGACAGCCCTTCCAAGCAGGCACATGTCGTAATTGTGACGTCCTATCAAAATTTTGCAACGGTGCAACGTCATGACGTTGTACCGACGTTGATTTGACGTTGCCCTTGCGACGTGTGCCTGCTGGGAATAGTTATTCTTGCATAAATACCTATGCGCATGGCTGGTTGAGGCCATTGTCAAATGGACGGAAAACCGTGCTCAAACTGCAAAAACCATGTTCAAATCATGAAATTCGTGTGCTGTTTGAACATGGATTTTGAGCTTTTGATATCACAAGACGGGCCTTGCTTTGTTTACATTACGATGAGCGACGTAACGTTATCGCTCTGAACGTAGCGTTTTAAGGTTCTATGATGACGTCACTGCATGACAACGTCATTTTAAACAACATACTGAACTGGCCGCCATTTTGGTTTGCCTGTCGCATTTGAAGAGTTTATATGGAATTTAAATGGAGCCTTTGGGCGTTTTCGTCAAAATTTGCTGTCGGAATCGTTATTTATGCAAGAACAACGATCATCCATGGTTATTTCATTGCATTAACATTTGCCGGGTCCCTCGGAAGATATTTGAACATTCGGCCTAGCGGCCTCATGTTCAAACAACTTCCTCGGGATCCGGCAAATGTTAATACATGAAAAACCATGGTTGATCCCATATTGTATACTGGTAAATAGCACATTTCCTTGCACACCAGATGAGGAAATCATGGACTTATCCCCGGGACAGAAATTCTTATCCTCTTCAGGTTATCCTACCCAGGGATAGGATAAAAATGAAGAATTTTCATGCCTTTGATTTGCACTGATCGAATGGGATGTCACATACGCCGTTGTTAAGTTTGATGTCACATACACGTGTTATCGAAAACGCTGCATTATTGTCATCAAAATATAGCGGGCGTCGACAGTCGATGACTGCAGTATAACCAAAATATAATATTAAATGATAATAGTAAAATAAAAAACAGAAATGAAAGGTATGCAAGAAAAAGATTCTTAGCAGGGTATCAGGGATAGATGGAAAGCCTCGGCAAGCCTCGTGATGCCGGACAGTAACCCTCTGGACGGATTTTTCTATTCACCTCTCACGCCCATGCAAAAAATTCTTATATTCCTCAATAATTTAAATTAGGTTTACAAAGAGCTGATTTATATTCTTAGATATTGGGTCGTGTGACCTTTGGCATTCTTTCATTTCTTCAAAACGGTCTCCTATGGTAAAATTTTGCGATATTTAAATGCCCTTTGCCATCCCAAGAATGATGGAAACGGCATAGGCTATATTGTTGTTGCACACGTCCATCCATCCCTGTCTGCGTCTGAGATGGACAGAAAAAATGTAAACCCCCCCCCCCCCCTGTAAATCGGAGTTTTCCGTATATAAAGTGGGGTTTAGAGGGAAAATCCCAGTTTAATTAGGGCCCCGCACTGAAAGTGTGGGTGCCCTAAAGTAATCACTCTGTCCGTCCGTCTGTCTGTCCGTCCGTCTGTCCGTCCACAAATTTTTACTCCTCTGATAGCGCTGCCGGGGCCCTAGTCAGTTTCACTGACAGCTCTAGTTTATTACACCGACTCGTTTACTTGATGGAATGACTAATGTTCTTCTTATTACCCAAACTCTTTTTGGAATCAAAGCATTGACAGTACTGGTTGGTTGATTGTCTCTGTGTGAAAGCTGCAAAGGTGACTTCTTGCACACTAGATAAGGAAATTCATAGTTTTAACCTTGGGGTAGAAATTCTGTTCTAGCCCTGGTGTTCTTACACAAAATCGAATATTCTCTCGTGCTTGATAAATGCACTGGTTGAATGCGCCGTCGTTAAGGTTGACGTCACACGACGTTACGTGACGTCACTAAATATCACTCTAGTGTCATCACAATATGGCGGACGTCGGTAACCTAAGTGACTACAACATTCAAAATCTGCGTAAAGAAATGGAAGGTATTCAAGAAAAAGAATCCTACATGGGTGTGAGGGAAAGATAGAAAAATCCTTCCCTCACGATCACTGTCCGGCATCACTCGGCAAGCCTTGTGATGCCGGACAGTGACCCTCAGGACGGATCCTCACACCCATGTAAGATTTTTATATTATTAACAGTAAACATTTCTTTAACCTATACTTCCTGTACTGTAGGCAAACAATGTAGACCCTGATCAGACGCTGCGTTCTGCCTCGACTGACCCTTAAATTCCTGTTCTGTAAGCATTGTAGAGTCTGCACTGTTTGCCAAGCCCAACACATGAAATCAGTCGAGAACACTTACGTAACACGCTGACCCCACAGCGACAAAATTTATGCGGCTATTTTTGTCGCGCCTGCTATTAGCATGGTGCGATATAGGCGCCCGGTTTTCCGTCCGTTCGTTTGACCGTCTGTCCGTTTTTCAAGGCGTCAACATTTGCGACCACCCTAGCGTTCACCCTAGAAATATAATAGCTCTATTTATAATACTTCGTACAAACTTGTATCAGGGGATGACAACTTACATGCAAGCAACCATATTTGACCTTCACCTACATTTCATGGGTCACTGACTTCGTAAGATATTGCGACCACCCTAGCGTTCACCCTTAGGTTCAAGTTTATTTCTCAAGAACTGTTACAGCTTCATTTATGATACTTGGTACAAACTTGTATTACGGGATGACAACTTACATGCAAGTAACAATATTTGCCCTTCACGTACAATTCATTGGTCACTGACTTTGTAAAATATTGCGGCCACTCTAGCGTTAACCCTTATGGTCAAGTTTATTTCTCAAGAGCTATAAGAGCTTCATTAATGATATGTGGAACAAACGTTTATCTGTGGATGGCAACTTAAATGCAAGCATCCATATTTAACCTTAACCTACTTTTCATGGTTCACTGACTTTGAAAAATATTGCGACCATCCTAGCGTTCACCCTAATGGTCAAGTTTATTTCTCAAGAACTTTACGAGCTTTATTAATTATACTTGGTACAAACTTGTATCTGTGGATGGTAACTTAAATGCAAGCATCCATATTTGACCTTGACCTATATTTCATGGTTCACTGACTTTGTAAAATATTGCGACCACCCTAGCGTTCCCCCTAATGGTCAAGTTTATTTCTCAAGACATATAAGAGCTTCATTAATGATATTTGGTGCAAACTTGAATCTGGGGATGGCAACTTAAACGCAAGCATCCATATTTGACCTTGACCTAAATTTCATGATTCACTGACTTTGTAAAATAGTGCGACCACCCTAGCCTTCCCCTTAATGGTTAAGTTCATTTCTCATGAATTGTAAGAGCTTCATTAATTATACTTAGTACAAGCTTGCGTTTGAGAATGGAATCTTTTGTGCAAGCATCTATGGTTGACCTTGACCCACATGTCATGCTTCGATGACTTTGCGTCCCCACAGGCGCGACATAGCCTTCGGTGGAATTCTTGTCTGTAAACAAACGTAACCGAATCGGCGACAGTCATGCGGACGAGTTTCTGGCGCTTTATCACTTTGAAAATTGTTTGATTTGAGGTTTAACGTCCCCGTCAGCACTGTATAGGTTATTTTGGAGACGTTGTTTCCAATTCTGTGGGAGTTTAACCCGACATTAAAATGAAATGACATCTCAAGCCATGTCGCCCAAGGAAACCAATAAGGTTAATAAGCATGGACGGTCCGACTCGCAGCGCTTTGCCTGGGCAGGCTTCAGGGATTTTCCTAGTGCAATTTTGGGGCCGATAATCGGCCCCTATTTTTCCAAATTTAGAGACAGATATTCCCAAATTTTATAACAAATTTCCCAATTTCTGATGTTGTGCTACATTGTGATAAAAATTTCATGAAAATTGAACCAAAATTGACAAAGTTACAGCTGATTTAAATTCCCAACTATAAATATTAGCGAGCTGTTTTTCCCCAAACCCAGCGGCCCCTGGACCCTGATTCTGAAGGGTAGGAAAATCCCTGGGCTTAGATCCTCTAAGTGGTTTACCAGTACTCGTGTGCTGTCGGTTTCAGCTCTGCGTGGAAGCATAATGCAGCCCATCTATTTCTTCAAGCCCCGATGGGCGGGGTCGTTGTAACTTTGATAAACAATCAACCCAAAAATTAACTTTTCATGCCAAGAAAATCGTGCTTCTGAATGGACACATCCAGCAGGCACATGACGTAATTGCGACGACACGCCAACGTCGGTGCAACGTCATTGCGCTCATTTGAAGGTGTCCTTGTGACGTATGCCTGCTGGGATCTAGCCATTTTCTTTCCTCTCCACAAATGAGATATATTTGGCTTTACTTGTGTTAAGTTTTTGTGTCCCTGTCAACATGTGGTAGGTCATTTTGGAGACGCTGCTTCCAAATTTGTAGGATTTTTACCCGACATGGAGATGAAATGACATCTGAAATCCTAATAGCCCAAGGAAACTCCTA
This sequence comes from Lucinisca nassula, assembly GCA_963580285.1. Lineage (NCBI taxonomy): Eukaryota > Metazoa > Mollusca > Bivalvia > Lucinida > Lucinidae > Lucinisca > Lucinisca nassula. Next base: position 17,434,041 of record OY757018.1, read on the forward strand.
GAGTTTAAGAAACGGTCCTACTCGCAATACTTTTCCTGGACAGGCTTAGAGCTTCTAAGCTGGCTTAGAGCTTCTAAGCTGACTTAGACCTTCTAAGCTGTTTAGCAATAATCAACGACGGCCGGTTTCAGCTCTGCTCGGATGCATCATGCAGCCCGGTCTATTTCCTCAAGCCCCAGATGGGCGGGCGCGCTTGTTACAGTTGTTTCTCTTGAAGTTTTGTACCCTTCCACTAAAGTACAGTTTTTACAGGGCCTTCATTATACGGACCTTTTCACACTAGTTTTTCCCAATTTTTCACAGATTGATCATAATTAACTTTAGGTCGGACACCTTGATTATATTGTAATTATCATAACGTTGAAGGAGTAGATTTTATGGTAGGGTCAGGTGACACGTACTCAAGAATGACAAAAACTTCTGTCAGACAGTGATCTAACACGCCATTTCAGGAACTATCGGGCCATCCTTAAAAAAAAATTTGTTTGCTGCGCCCCTACCCATCATATGTGAGGTGGGTAGGAAGGTTGGTCATTTTTTCAGATCTGAAAAAAATATTTGACCCTTAAAGCACCAAACAACAACCGGAAACATCATTTCAAAAACTTATTTTCTGATTTTTCAGAGAAGATCAGACTTGCCATTTCATTTGAATGGTCTGCCTTTTCAGAGAAAATCAGGCTTGACATTTCATTTGAATGGTCTGAATTTTCAGAGAAAATCAGGCTGAAACAAAAAAATAAAACAGCAAAAAAAAAAAAAAAAAATAACAAGAATGTCATCTTAAAATTTGGCTTAGTGTGTTTAATTTGAGTTTAATCAGGATTTCAAAAAAAAAAAAAAAATCTTTTCCTCAGAATGGTAATAATTTTTTTGGGGTAGGGGCAATCTGTGTGGGTAGATAGGAGCACAGCAAACCAAGAATTTTTTAAGGATGGCCTCGGTGTGCACTACATTTAACCCCTATCATACAACGTTGGTGTTGTTTAGTGGATTGTAAACTTTAGCGCTGAAAAAAAAAAACACAAAAATTTTACGATGAAAAATGTAATATTTTTCTTATTTCTGCTCTAAAATATAGATTGTGTGTACTCGTTAGAACCTCCTCATTGAGGCGGTTCTAACAACAAGTAACAATCTATATTTTAGAGTAGAAATAAGTAAAATAAGGTGACCCTTTTTAACCCGAGTTTTATGAGGCGTGTTTTCTTGGAGTCATTGCCTCCACTTCTATTTCCTATATGGGGTTGAAGGGGCGTATTTTCGTGGATTCATTGCCTTCACTTCTATTTATTATATGGGGTTGAAGGGGTAAAGAAATATTAAGGCGTGTTTTCGTGATGATAATATGATAAGACCACAAGTAAAGTAACATGGTTACTGGACAAGAAGCCTCTGTGGTGTAGTAGGTATGTTACTCGCCTGATAAACCAGGGATTGCAGGATCGATCCCGGGCTTCGGGCTTCTCCAGACTTTCGGATGAGTCTTTAAAACGAGGTCACGTCTCCGTATGTCCTTAGCTGTTGGTTGGACGCAAAACTGAAACACACACACACATGTTTACTGGACGGCGTCCGTGACAACCCTGTGTTTTCTTTTTAATTCTTTGGCAACAAAATCCAGAGTAATATCGTGATAAAGAAACTAGAAACAATAATAAACAACAAAGAAACAATGACCCCACAATGATGAATATATCTTAAACACTCATTGGAAAAAGTTGACTTTCTTTCTTTTCTTTTTTTCTGGGGGGGGGGGGGGGTGGTGATTTTGAAAAAAAAGGTAAAGGTCACCAAAATTTGATTAAATCTGCGGTATGTTGTAGTGATATATTGCACCATGTTAATGAGATAGAGTGCAGACAAGCCATATCTAGCCCCAAAGTTGCCTTTTTTTGGTGGTGGTGGTGGGGGGGGGGCGGGGTCTGTGACCTTGAAAAGGGTCAAGGTCACGTAAATCTAATCAAATCTGCGGAATTTTGTAATGAGATATTAAAGCATGTACCAAGTTTGACTAAAATTAATCAATTCGTTAGTGAGATAGAATCTAAATTGACTGTTTGTTGGGGCCTGTGACCTTGGAGATGAGGTCAAGGTCACCAATATCTAATCAAATCTGCGGTATGTTGTAATAATATATTGAACCAAGTTTGACTAAAATTAATCAACTGGTTCATGAGACAGTCCGTATAATGGAAGCCCTGCAGACAAGCCAGATTAGCGCAAAATTGACTGTGTGTGTGGTGGTGGTGGGTGGGGGGGGGGGCATGTGACCTTGAAAAACGGTCAAGGTCAACAAAAGTTATTTAAAGTCTTCGCCATGTTGTAATGCTGATGACTTTTTTTTTTTTTTTTTTTTGCTTTTTTAGGTGCGGGGGAGGGGACTGTGACCGTGAATAAAATGTCAAGGTCACCGAAACCGTATCAAATCTGCTGTATGTTGTAATGAACTGTTTCACTGAAATTTATCAATACGGTAATGAGATAGGGTTAGACAAGCAATTTATGGTCCAAGGGGGGTGGGCGGCTGATTCTTTGAAAAAAGGCCAAGGTCACCAAAATCTAATTAAATCTGCGGTATGTTGTATTGATATGTTGTACCAAGTTTGACTAGTATTAATCAATTCGTTAATGCGATAAAATGCAGAAAAGCCATGTTTATCCCAAAATTGACTGTTTTGGGGCGTGTGACCTTGAAAAAAAGGCCAAGGTCACCAAAATCTAATCAAATCTGCAATATGTGGTTAATGATGAATTGCAACCAAGTTTGACTAAAATTAATCATTTCGTTAATGAAATAGTCCGTAAAATGAAAGCCCTGCAGACAAGCTATTTTTGGCCAATTATTGCCTGTTACCTTGAAAAACGGCCAAGGTCAACAAAAGCTAATCAAATCTGAAGTTTGATGTAATGATATTTTGTTCTATGTTTGACTAAAATAAATCAATTCGTTAATCATATAAAGTGCAGGCTAGCCATTTTGGCCCAAAATTGACTGTTTTTTTTGTGGGGAGTGTGACTTTGAATAAGAGGTCAAGGTCACCAAAATATGATCAAATCTGCGGTATGTTGTAATGATATGCTGTACCAAGTTTGACTAAAATCAACCAACTCGTGATAGAATGCAGTCAAGCAAATTTTGGCCCAAAATTGACTGTTTTTGGGCACCTGTGACCATGAAAATGAGGTCAAGGCCATCTTAACCTAATGACTGTTTTCCCCCCATCTTAATGATGTAATCATGCAAGTTTGGTCAGAATCCATCTATAGGTTCAGGAGATATAATGCTTCAATCAGGCCACGCCGATGCCAACGCCGACGTCAACGCAAACGGGATCCGCGCAAAAAAAAAAAAAAAAACAATGTGCTCCCCCTCACCTCCGGTGGAGGTCGGGGGAGATAATGCACACTCGTTTAACCTTTATTACGCTTTTGGAAATTCAGCAGACAAGAAATTGATGACTTTTTTCTTATTTGTCCCTTATGGAGACAATTTGCATGAAATGCCAAATCCTGTTTTTCTGAGAAAATAAGGAAATGTTTCATGTTGAAGTCTGCTGAAAAACAATACCCAGCATACAGAGCGTTAAGATCCTCCATTTATCTCGATGGACTCGACAACTCCTACCTTTGCAAACAGTGTAGATTCAGTTCAGATGGCGAGTCTTGGAGAAATACATTGGGCTGCATGGTGCTTCCACGCAGAGCTGAAACCGACTGCACACGAGTATTGCTAAGCCGCTTAGATGCTCTAAGTCTGCCAGGCAAAGTTGTTCGAGTCGGCTACGAGTTGGTTTGTATGGACGGCAGGTCTTGAGATGTCATTTCATCTCATTGTTGGGTAAATGTCCCACAAAATTAGAAGCAACCTCCCCAAATTGACCTAAATAGTGTGACGGGGAGGTAAACCTCAATTCAAAGAAACAGATCAGATGGCTACATCAGTCTGATAAGGATCTGCACTGTTCGTCATGCACTTTGGAAACTCAACGTATACATTATATCATGCAATTTGTTTAGTGGATAGTCAGAATTTGGTACATGGTTAAATTGAACACATACATTATTTAGAGGATCTTACATGAGTGTTCATGTATTGTTGAATTTATTAAACGAGTTAAGGAAAATTGATAAAATGCGAGGCTCTGCCGTTCATTTTATCCCTTTTCCTAAACGAGTTAAATAAATTCAATAATACCATGAGCACGAATGCAAGTTTCTATTTATCATATGACCTTTTAAACGCGTTTTATTCATGACTGTTTTACATAAATGTCAGTATTCCGCCATTAGTAAACGAGACGTCGTTAAGAGTGCCGTGCATGGGCCATTAAGGTGCGTATCTAACTAAGTTGAATATTAAATCCACTAGTGGATTATCGAATTTATTACATGGCGTTATTACACTCTCAGACGCGACGCGACGTCATATGATAAATCAATTTATTTGATTGGTTGGGTGTGGCAAGATTAATTTATTCAGCAGATTAAGGATTAAGAAACACGCACTCACCTTGAAAGTATACTCAGTTAAGCTAACGCATGCATAATGTCAGACAACTCTAGTGTAACTTCGATAACTCGAACACGGATGGCTCGTTTACCACGGCTATTTCGAACTTGCTCTGGTTTACCTAGGTAGTACCTACAATAGTTCCAGATAACCAGATATATAGGATAATTCATGGCAGTTTTTCTGTTGCTGTTTTTATGATGAAAAGGCATGTTGTTTGCATTCATTAGAACCGCCTCAATGATGCGATTCTAATGAGTACATTCAGCATACAGTAGAACTCCAATGGCTTGCATCACCACGTAAAATACTGGACGGCATGTTGCTAGGAACGGCGCTTTGTTGTGAACAATTATACATCTGTTTGGTTGAATTGGGTTTTCATGTCCCCGCCAACACTATTTAGGTCATTTTGGAGACGTTTGCTTCCAATTTTGTGGGACTTTGACCCGACAATGAGATCAGAATTGTTACTGGTGACACGTCAAATGACTCATACACCAGGACCTGACCTGTGATGGGGGAAGTTAGTCCAATCTCTAATGGTTCTGGGGAAGAACATCCTTTTCTTGAGAGACTCCCATTCTAATTTTCCAAGTAGTCCAGTCGTGCTCCCAGTTCAAAGCAGTAATTGCCTGTTGCAAATCTAGCAGCTCGGTTTTGAACTGTCTCAATTTCATCGTTAAGGACCACTCTACTGGGGTCCCAGATACAACTACCATATTCCAAGATTGGGCGAACAAGACCTTTATATACTGCCTCTTCTACATCTTGACGGTACTGAAGATTTTGCCTCAGGAAACAAAGCCTTCTATTTACCTTAGTACACATGTTGCTAATATGAGTAGTCCATCTCAAGTTGTGTGAGATTGTCACTCCAAGGTATTTAATGGAGTCCACATTCTCGAGGACCGTTCCCTTTAAGGTGTAAGAAGCCTCAACTTTATTAGATCTCTTCCTAATTATCCGCACAATATTGCATTTAACTGGCTGAAATCCCATGCCCCATTTTCGGGCCCAACATCCTAATCTATGTCAGACTGAAGTTTCAGTGAGTCATCTGTATCTCCAATTTCCTGGTAACAAACACAGTCGTCTGTGAACAGTCTTATTTCTGAGTCAATGTCAGTGGGAATATCATTGATGTACAGGGAGAACAATAGTGAACTGCGGGACTCCAGACAAAAATGGAGCCCACTCTGATTCACCATTAACAACAACGCGCTGTTTCCTGTAGCAAAGAGAGGAATCTATCCATTTGAGGGTCTTCCCCCAATTCCGTAACCAAATAACTTAGATTTAAGTAGTTCATGAGGTGGGGTGTCAAAAGCCTTCTCGAAGTCCAGATTAAATATGTCCACCTGTTCTCCTTTGTCCAAGACTTTTGCCCAGTCATTAATAACTGTGCTCAGCTGAGTTTCACAACTATGCCTTTTCCTAAATGCATGCTGTCTGTCTGACAAAAGTTTATGTTCATCCAAGTGGGCCATGATGTTTGAGCAGACTATACGAGGACTGTTCAAATATGAATGCAAGTAGAACGTTTTCTCATGCACTAATGCGAAAATCACCTGAAAATAAATACCACAGCGTAGAAAAACATTTTACCTATACATTGATACCAAACCTGTTAAAATCCGTACACTTTAGCCATGTATATCGTTCGATAAACACTGTCTACTCTTGTATACTAATACAAAACATGGTTGGAAGAAGGTCGGAGTACGCCGTTGAAATACTGTCCTATATTAAGGATCGTTGTATTCTTGGTATACGGTGCAAAGACATTTTTGATGAAATATGGTCTGTTTATGGGCATAATGAAATGTCTTTTCCGACAGTTTTTCGTTGGTGTTAGAAATTCAGCTGTGGGCTAGGCTCAACAGAAGATGCACCACATGATCGTCGGCCGAAAAGAGCAACATCTGCCAAGATGGTTGCTAGAGTGAAAGAAATAGTTGCTACCGATGCACGATACACCACTAGGCAAATAGCTAGTATGGTTGGCATCTCATTAGGAGCAGCTCATACAATTCTGAAACGGGATTTGAAATTAGAAAGATCTGTGCTAGATGGATTCCCCATCTGTTGACAGATGAGCAGAAAAAGACTCGCGTTCAGTGCACCAAGAAGCTGCTTAAAAAGTTTCCAAATTACAATGCACGGTCTTTCGCTAATGTCGTCACAGGTGACGAGACATGGGTTCACTTTTTTGAGCCAAAACGAAAGATTCAGAACAAAAAATGGGCAACAAAGTATTGCAAAAGACCATGCATTGCAAAGAGGACCATGAGCGTCAAGAAGGTAATGTATGCCATATTCTTTTCAAATCAGGGCCCTGCTATTCAGGTTGCTGTGCCTAAAGGCAAATCTGTAAATGCGAAGTTTTACAAGAATAAAGTTCTTCGAAAATTGAAGAAATATTTCAAAGAACGAAGACCCGCAACTGGTTTGGCCAATGTCAGATTGCTACATGACAATGCGTCATCGCACAAGGCTTTCATTGTGCAAGACTATCTGAAGCAGGAAAAGGTTGTTGAACTCCCTAACCACCCGTATTCCCCTGACCTTGCCCCGTGTGATTTTTCGTTGTTCCCGCGGCTGAAAAAATACCTTTCTGGTCGAAAATTTGTACAGCGCAAACACCTCGGTTCTGCAATATTCCAGTGCCTTCATAGTATACCTCGAAAAGACTATCAAAATGCATTCAATGATTGGATCAGAAGACTGAAAGATTGTATATCTGTTAAAGGGGAATACTTTGAGGGGACAAAATAAATTTTTCATCGAAATCTATCACGGAATCATTTTTATGTGCTTAGTTGCATTCATATTTGAACAGTCCTCGTATATCCAAGCAATTTACACGGAACACAAGTCAGAGGCACAGGGCGATAATTACGGGTAAGAGCCCTTTCTACTTTTTTGAAGAGTGGACAGATGTTTGCTAAGAGCCATTCTTTGGGGATTTCACCCATATCAAGAGACTGTTGAACAAGTGTGCAAAAACTGGACCTAACTCATTTGCAATTTCCTTCAGGACTCTAGGATGAAGCTCATCAGGTCCTAAGGCCTTACTGGGGTTTAAGCCTTGAAGTAACTTGATCACTCCTGCAGCTGACACAACAATATTATTCATGAATGGGGTCGATCTTCCAGTCAGTGGAACCTCCATGAACTCAGTTTTATTGAACGCATCACTGAATTGACCAACTAGTTCCTCTGCCCTTTCAGAGTCTGATTCAGCAACCCCGTTCTCTTCTTTTTCATTAAGGGGCGGGATACATTGCTTGTCTTTCTTCAGGCTATTGATATATCTGTAGAAGTCTCTGGGATTTGCCTTTAAATAACCTACCAAGTTATTCACATACAAACCATGTTGATTTTTTTTATATATCAGTCTTGATTTCACGTCTCAAGTTTTCAAATTTTGTTCGGAGTTTACCACTTCTCGTCCTTTTTGCCTTTGCATGAATCTTATTCCTTCTCTGAATTTTTCTTCTTATCTATGGTGTGATCCAGGGAATAGAAGATACAGACCTACTAATTTTTGAGGGGATATCATTTTCGGCCGAAGTTTGAATGAAAGAAGTTATCAAATCAAAGTTCTCCTGTACGGACCGAGCATTTGAATGACCATTAAAGTATTTCTCCTTTGCAAATCTGAGTGCATCCTTCCTCATAGTTTCATAGTCACCTTTCTGATATGAGTACACCTTCCTCCGAGGTTTCTTTATTGGTGGAATGTGAATTTTAAATATCCGGAGACAATATCGTGATTACTTAGTTTATCTGGGGAATGAATATCATCGAATTGTCCTGACAAAGTCGTGTCCTAAGGATCAGATCCAATGTGTTCTTATCACGAGTAGAGAAGTTAACAATTTGTTCCAACTCATGATCGTTCATAATGTCAATTAATATTTCAAGCCCTGCCGCCCAATAAAACCAAAAGGCTACTCGTGTGATCAGTTTCAGCTCTGCGTGGAAGCACCATGCAGCTCAATCTATCAATCTATTTCATTCCCCACCCCACCCCCACCCCGATGGGCGGGGGTGGGGGTGGGGATGTGCTGGGGGCGAACAATTACATAAAGTGCTGTGCTGGAGATGTTTTCTAATGCACCAGACATTTGTAACCACTGCCCCCACCTACGGGGATTAGCGGGGACAACCACTTTCTTTCCATCACAGCCCTGCTAAAATCCCGGCACTGCGAGGATAAATGGATGGTAAAAGCACTGCCGCTTATTCCCCACCCCGGGGACAAGAAACTTGTTTCCTCCATCTTCTCGAACAAAATGGTTCTCGCGAGATCTCGCTGGTGCCAGGCTAAAAATCGGGTTCAGTAAACACCGGTACGACAGAGGTAAAACACCGCGGTTCCTTTGGGTAATTCCACCGCTATAATCCAAGCTGCTTTGGCGCGAAATCAAGTCTCCGCACTAACACGGCACTGCAGCGACATTCAAAAGTAAAAGCACCGCACATTAGCCCGGCTATCCCCGGCCCTTCCCCTAGGTTGGGGTGGGGGAGGGGGCAGTGGTCACAAATGACTTGTGCATAACATGTTTTACAACTATCACTACGCCGGCCTCGGTAGCTCAGTCGGATGCGCGTCTAACTGGTGATCAGGAGGATGCGGGTTCGATACCTACTGGGGTAGGCAATATTCTTTCTGCTGTCATTCTCTCCATTCTGGTTCCTGCCGGGGTCGGCAACATTCTTTCGTGGAGATTGATCATGAAATCTTTTCTACGTTCATTTTCTCCTTTCTGCTGATTCAAGAAGCGCAGTTGTCATTTTCTGACGAAAGAATGTGCACTGCACTGGTTAACCGCTTACGTATAAGCCTGCCTAGGAAAAGTGTGGATAGGTAAACTGACCGTCTCAAAAATGACCTAAAAGTGTTGACTGGGCCGTTAAACTCCAATCCAAACAAACAAACAAACAAATAGCACTATTGGCTTGTTGGATACAATTTGCTTTTTGTCGCTGCTTTCATTGTCGGTCTCCTTTATATAACTAATTTTAACCGTCGTGACCATGGACAGAAGCGTTGATTTGTTCAGTCAAAGGACATACTGTATGCTCACAACATACTTTACAGCATGTAAGCGCAGCTCTTGTGAAACTCAGGTGGTTCAGCTTGTTTATGACCTTACCAGATCACGTTTGAACATCATTATCATTATTATTATTATTATTTTTATTATTATTATTATTATCGCTTGTTATCATTATTATTGTTGTTATTGTTTAATGTTCTTTCCTATCATAACTATTATAGTAGTAGTAGTGAGAGTAGTAGTAAGAGAATGATTATCATTGTCATCGTTTTTATTTTAAAGATTATATATTCATTGAAGACTGTCTTCATTCATTTGGTATAACGAGTTCCGGAGTGGATGCTACACGGGGGTTAGTGACGTTGCGACATAATTGAATACGTGATTTTTTTTTGTTTGATTTGAGGTTTAACGTCCCCGTCGACACCGTTGCTTCCAATTTTGCGAGACGTTGCTTCCAATTTTGTGGGACTTTTACCCGACATTGAGATGAAATGACATCGCAAGCCCTGTCACCCAATGATACCAATAGGGTATGTTAGCAAAGACAGTCCGACTCGCACCGCTTTGCCTGGGCAGGCTTAGATCCTCTAAGCGGTTTACCAGTACTCCTGTGCGGTCGGTTTCAGCTCGGCGTGGAAGCATCATGCAGTCCATCTATTCCTTCAAGCCCCAATGGGCGGGGGCCGAAACTGAATACGTGAGAATGTCTATAATTTATTCATGGTAGGATAAGAAATTCTATCCCTGGAAAAAGTCCAGGATTTCCTTCAATCTTGTGTGCAAGATTTTTTTTTCTGCTACACGCAGGCAGTAGCAGAAAAATATTAAAATAAAAACTATAATAATAATTATAAACTGAAATAATTGAACTAAACGTACTTGTGCTTGCTAATCTACGGAACCCGGGAAAGGACATGCAATTTTGTGTTCAATATGTTGTGCGAAGAAGATATTAATTTTTGGGAACAAGATATTGTCCTGTGTACACAAGCTATTATGTTTTGCGCACAAGATAATGTATCTTGTGCGGACAACATAATATCTTGTGCGCACAAGATATTATCTTGTTCGCACAACATATTATATTGTTTGCACAACATAGATCTTGTGCGGACAACATAATATCTTATGGTTTGATTAAATTGTGCTAACAAGATAATGTGTTGTGCGATAAGATATTGAGTTGTGCGAACAAGATATAATCTTGTGCGCACAAGATAGCGCACAAGATAATATATTGTGCGCACGAGATATTACGTTGTCCGCACAATATATTAAGTTGTGCGAACAAGATTATATCTTGTGCGCACAAGATAGTATGCTGTCTGCACAAGATCTATGTGGTGCAAACAAGATAATGCATACAAGATATTATGTTGTCTTGTGCGCACAATATATTATGTTGTGCGAACAAGATAATAAGTTGTGTGCACAGGATATTATATTTTGTCCGCGCAAGATCTATGTTGTGCAAACAAGATAATATCTTGTGCGCACAATATATTAAGTTGTGCGAACAAGATAGTATCTTGTGCTGGTTTCATTGGGCGACAGGGCTTGAGATGTCATTTCATCTCAATGTCGGGTAAACGTCCCACAAAATTGGAAGCAACGTCTCCAAAATGACCTATACAGTGTTGACGGGGACGTTAAATCTCAAACAAACAGATTGTTACACAACATATTAAAACAAATCCCATGTCCCTTCCATGGTTCCGTACTAATCAAAGGTCAGTCAGAAAGAACCGACGGAAATAACTGCAAACATTTCATTGAAAGAATTATTTTGCATAAAAGCACTAAAAATAGCATGCTTACGAAAGACAGATTATTATTATTAATCATTGAAATGCAACCCATGTTTAGTAAAATTATTTAAGACGCCGAGAAAAACTACATCTGGAAATTTCGTCTCCTTATGTCTTCTGCTGATTTTTTTTTTTTTTTTTTTTTTTTTGCAAACTTTTTAAAAAATATTTTTTGCATACAGGCATACAGTGTGGGCCCAGATCTGCTCATATATGAGCTGTCTGATCTGGATCAACACTGTTTGAAAAACTAGAATTTGTTTTTCTACAAAAACACAGATGTCTCCCCCGTTTTTAACCTCTAAGTATGACCTTGACATTGGAGGTATTGACCTGGGTCTTGTGTGCAACACATCATTTAATGAAGATGAACATTTCTGCAAAGTAACTTTAAAAATGTTCATAGAGAAATAAAAAAAGTTATTGGCCGTACACAAAAAAAAGCCCTTTTTTTACCTTTGACCTCTAAGTATGGCCTTGACCTTTGAGGTACAACACATTGTCTCATGATGGACAACATTTCTGCCAAGTAATTTCATAATCCATCAAAGAATAAGGAAGTTACTGACTGTCCTTTTTTTACCTTTGACCTCTAGGTATGACCTTGACATTGGAGGTATGGACCTCGGTCTTGCACATGACTCATGGTCTAATGACGGTGAACATTTCTGCATGGTTACTTTATAAAGTCCATCCAGAAATAACAAAAGTTATTGACTGGACACACACAAAAAAAAAACAAAAAAAAAACTTTTTTTACCTCTGACCTCTTAGTATGGCCTTGATCTTGCAGGTACCAACCTGGATCTAGTGTGCACCACATTGTCTCAGGATGATAACCATTTCTGCCAAGTAATTTCACAATCTAGCCAGGAATAAGAAAGTTATTGACTGAACACTAAAAAAAGCCCCTTTTTGTCCTTTGACCTCTTAGTACGACCTTGACATTTGAGGTACCAACTTGGGTTATGCATGCAACATATCGTCTCATGGTGGTTAACATTTCTGCCAAGTAATTTCAAAACCATCTAAAAATAAGAAAGTTATTGACAGAACACAAAAAGGCCCCTTTTTTACCTTTAGCCTCTATGTATGGCCTTGACCTTTCAGGTACCAAACTGGGTCATGCGTGCAACAAATCATCTCATGGTGGTTAACATTTCTGCCACACAATTTCAAAATCCATCTAAAAATAAGAAAGTTATTGACCAAACACGAAAAAAGGCCCCTTTTTGACATTTGACCTCTATATATGACCTTGACATTTGAGGTACCAAACTGAATCATGCATGCAACACATCGTCTCATTATAGTTAATATTTTTGCCAAGTAACTGCAAATTCTATCGAAAAGTAAGCAAGTTATTGACAAAACCGGAAAAAGGCCCCTTTTTTACCTTTGACCTCTAAGTATGACCTTGAACTTTGAGGTACCAACCTGGGTCAGGCACGCAACACATTGTCTTGTATTGGTTAACAACTCTGCCAAGTGATTTCAAAATCCATCTCAAAATAAGAAAGTTATTGACGGAACACAAAAAGGCCCCTTTTTTACCTTTGACCTCTAAGTATGACCTTGACCTTTGAGGTACCGACCTGCCTCATGCGCACCACACATCGTCTCATGGTTGTTAATATTTCTGCCAAGTAATTTTAAAATCCATCTCAAAATAAGAAAGTTATTGACCAAACACGAAAAAAGGCCCCTTTTTGACCTTTGACCTCTAAGTATGACCTTGACCTTTAAGGTACCAACCTGCCTCATGCGCACCACACATCGTCTTATGGTTGTTAATATTTCTGCCAAGTAATTTTAAAATCCATCAGAAAATAAGAAAGTTATTGACCGGACAAGATTTGCCCATACATATATACATACCGACAAACTTCCAAGGGAGATAATTCAAAAAGTATAAATGGGAGAGTTATAGTTCTTGCGCACTGCACGTCGTCTAATGCTGAATAATATTTATATGAAGTTTCGTGACGATAGCTCGAACGGTTTTCAAGTTATAGAGCGGACACGAAAGTGTGACAGACGGACAGACGGACAGACAGACGCCCGGGGGAAAAACAATATGTCTCTCCGAAAAAAAAAATTCGGGGGAGACATAATTACTTTTAAGGTAGCCGGCAGAAGGCAAAGTAGACGACAATTGTCGTGATTGGCATTTTGTGGGTTAACATGTATTTGGGTAGCACGTCCGTATAGAGGATCTTACACGAAAGGTCTATTCAAACGAAATTTATTAAACGAGCCTGTAGCGAGTTTGATAAATTCCATATGAAAGGAAAACTAGTGTAAGACTTTTTTTATCATATAACTATTATAAGGCTTTTTCGCCGAAGAAGTTCAACGAAAACAAAGGGGTCATAACTTAACGCGCCAGTAACCAAGTGTTATTTCATGGGTGGTTATATGATTTCTATGTGCGGGTACTCCGGTTTTCGCCCACCTCTGATTAACAATCGGCTCGATATGAGGGAAATAATATTGGAAGGGCCGTTAAACAAAAATAATAATAATAATAATAAATTATCATTTCTATTACATGGCGTTATCCACAAAATAACAGCGACCTTATATGATAAAATAATTACTAAAACGTGTCTTGAGGGGACAAATTTTATCGTATGGTGTCGTCGCGTCTGAGAGTGTAATAACGCCATGTAATATTTTCGATAATCCACTAGTGGACTAAATATGCAAATTGCTAGATACGTCCCGTAACGTTACATATACGACGTCCTTAACGACGTCGCGTTTACTAATGGCGAAATATTGTCATTTTTGTAAACAATCGTGAATAAAATGAGTTTTAAATGTCATAAATAGAATCTTGCATTCGTGCTCATGTATTATTGAATTTATTAAACGAGTTGAGGAAAAGGGATAAAATGCGAGGCTTTGCCGAGCATTTAATCCCTTTTCCTCAACTCGTTTAATAAATTCAATAATACATGAACACTCATGTAAGATCCTCTATTTCTAAAAGGTATCTTGAGGGGACAAAATTATAATGTGTCCGGGTCGATTGTTAATAAATGGACCCAACTTTACTTATAGCCCTGAAGCTTCCTGCCTGCTATCGTCCACGTGACAATTGCTGACCATTTTCATATGTAAAATTCCTCGTTAGGGATCATTTTTATTATGAAAACACGTCTATATAGTTTTCATATGTAAAATTCCTCGTTAGGGATCATTTTTATTACGAAAACACGCCTATATAGTTTTGACCTCCTTGAACCCCACTTTTATATAGTAAAACTTGGGTTTACATGGGTAAACCTTATTTTTCTTATATTTTGAGCAGAAATAAGAAAAATATCACAATTTTTCATGTAAAAAAAAAAATCATTTTTTTTTTTTTTGTATGGTACAATTTCCAATATATTTGAATAGGCGTGTTTTCGTAATGCCCAGACTACTCAGAGATCAGTGGTACCAGTGCTTTGATTGCTTATTTCTGTTGGTGTTTTATCGCCTCATTGAGACACTTCAAACGAGAACCACAGCAGGAAATTAGGGGATAACTCGGCTTTTTAAAATTATCTTTTTGGGAGGTAAATGGGAGATTTTATGGTCGGAAATTTAGTTTTACGGCCACGCGTCAGCGGAGCCTTGAAACGTAATTTGGAACCGTAAAACCTACGATTTTACTCCCCAAACATCACGTGAACAGGTCCGTGAAATGAAAACCCCCCTTTACCCCACTTGATATAGAGACAACTGGGGTTAACGGGGTATCGTACATTTTTTTTTATTTTTGCTCCATGACATAGGTTGTGGGTACTCATTAGAACCGTCTCAATGAGACGGTTCTAACGAGCACCCACAACCTACGTTTGAAGTATTTATAAGAAAAATATCACGGATTTTCATCAGAAAAATGGCCATTTTGGAGATGTGAAAAAATACACTATGTCGCACGGATGTGTTATCGCAATGTGACAACTTTCAATACAGTTATCCGCAGTGCAATGCATTTATTCGGCTGTTACTATTTTGCATAAAGCGGCAAGCTCTTTGATTGCGTACAACCAAATACCAGGCTGTAAAAACGGTGCTACATCATGATGTCGGTTTTCCGTCAGTGTGCGGTTTTCGCATTTTTGACGTTATCCAATCAACTGTCGCGTTACATACGCAAGTGCATTAAAATGACAAATGATGCATGCCCTTGCATACGAATCTTAATTTCTCTGAATTTTTAAGGGTGTAAAGTTATACGGACTTGTTAGCTAATGTGTTAAGCCCCATTTATCTCTGATACGAACTGAGGGCTACGTTTCACTACGTTAATGTTGTACCGTTTTGTAGGGAAGTGATACAAGAAAAAAAAAGTAGAATAAGACGTAGGAAACCGTAGGTAATGCGTACTTATACGCGGAGGGCCTCCAGGTTTATTGCTTATTGCGTTTTGTCTCAGCTTTAGTGCTTTTGTTTGCTAGGTACATACGCTACGTATATCGAAATGGCACTTGTGTCTTGAACATTTCGAAACAAACGTAACTTGGTCTTGTACACGTATGTAGCTGTATATAGCCGTATGTGATACGTTTTCACAACATTTTGATACGTTTATTGTCGTTCTACTAAGAATTAAAAAAAAGTAGTAAAACCTAGCCCCATTACGAAACCACGTCTATTCAAATACCATGCAAACTTTACCGCCGAAAAAAACTAAAATTTTAAGATAAAAAAAAATATATTTTTCTTATTTCTCCTCAAAATATAGATTGTGGGTACCCGTTAGAACCGCCTCATCGAGGCGGTTCTAACGAGTACCCACAATCTATATTTTAAAGCAGAAATAAGAAAAATAAAGTTTACCCCTGTAAACCCCAGTTTTATTATATAAAAGTGGGGTTCAAGGGGGCCAAAATTATATAGGCGTGTTTTCGTGATGCTCAATACGTGACAGTGAGACGGTTTGGTGGCTTATGTAGCCATATATATAGAGGAGATTTGATTTTTTTTCAGTGAAAGATCGAATTTTATTTCACGTTTTTTCACGAGAGGAGTAGCCACGAGTGAAAATACCAGTTTTGGTGTTCTTGAGTGGAGTTAAATTTGATCTTACACTAAAAAATCAAATTTTCTGTTTCTTACACGCTTCAAAACGGCAATATACGCTTCACTAATCGCGTCACTCCCCGTCAGAGAAAACTAACTTTGTTCCTGGTCGTTTTGCGTCAATTTGTTGGTGTCCAACGTATTTACTGGGTATAATATTGAGTGTAAACTGAATCTGTAACTGGCTTATTTTAGCTTAGTAAACTAAAGTTTGCAAAGTTTGCACCTGAGAAATAGCCTGGGATGGCATGTCTATGAATGGTTTCTGAAATAATTGAGATTAATTTCCCAAAGAAGGTGCGGACAGATCTAACGTCGCGCGACAAAATACGTGACGTCAGCGTCGAAAATGACATGATTCAAGTCCTCGTGACGTGTGAACGGGATTAGCGTCAATTCTAATACAGTTCATTAATTTTCAATCATCTGACAATGAAAAAACTGACCACAGAATTAGATTTCGAAAAAAGTAGTCCACCACAGTGAAAAATAAAATTGATACATGTAACAGTCACTGTTTGAAACAGTGACACTGTCGTTTTCACTGAGAAATCTCTATATTTCATTGGAAAGCATGTAAGAAAGTCGTATGTAATACGTTTTCATTTCATTTTACTACGTTTATTGCCGTTCTGCTACGTTTTCAAAAACGTAACAAAACCTAGCCCTCTGTACGTGACAATACAGTGAAATTCCGCTTTTAAGACCACCTAAAATGAAGACTTATTCTGGTTTAAAAAGCTTATTTAGAAGGGTGTTGTTATTGTTTCTTTGTGCTTTCTGAAACCAGTGTTTTCTGGTCAGGGACCACCTTTTGGACTGTTCAAAAGTGGTCTTAAAGACCACTTTTGAACAGTCCCAAAGGTGGTCTTAATATATGATTTTTACTGTATTCTTAAATAACTTCATAAATCCGCTTCATTTCTTCCCTGGAGTATTCAATGCACTATTCTTGATCACTTACCTTGAGCTAAGAAATTATTTAATTTCTTTGAAATTGCCGTTATTACCAGTTTTGTCGTTAAATCGAATGCCACTTGAAGTCTAGCCATATAGTGTGTGCTAGAAGAGTGTCCTTGCACACGTGGGTCATCTAGGTAATCGGGACCACCTAGTGAGCGACAGATGAAGACGCTAATTTGACTACAGGGGTGCTTCGGGTGGTTAGAAGTTTACGTCATAACTCGCTTATTTTAGCTTAGCGGTTAGTGTTATAACACGCCAGGAGAGGCAATCCATTCTGGACAACTGGGGTTTTTGCCAATTTATTTTACTCACATGTAGTATTTGTTTACCTATTACATATCAGCTTTTAGCTTACCCTTTTGGAAACAGTTTGCTTTAAACAGAATCAACATCGCACAAGAAATACTGGAGATTTTGGCTTGACAAGGCACCAGGGGTCGGCAGTCATAAATGACAAAATTATCGATTTTATTACCTTCCGTCTGTTAGCTTAAAGACACATTTTTCGATTACATAACATCCTAATGACCGTTTATTAAAGAATCCAGCATTGCAATAAAATACACTTGGGGTATTCAGGCTGTCATACAGGTAGGGGACCAAGAGAGGGTAATAAATTACCTAGGGCTATGACTTTGACACTTGACATCTATTCATTTACAACTAAGTCCTTATTTTGATTTGCATGGAAGAAACAACAGCACTTTTTCCGATTTTATATTTAGTAGCCTTTATTTATAATCATTACAGAAAATGCCAATTCAAATATATTGGTAATTTTTTTTCATCAAAAATGATTTTTTGTCATATAAAATCCTGATAACTTTATTATTTCTGCTCTAAACATATATTGTGGGTACTCATTAGAACCACCTCAGCTAAGCGGTTCAGACGAGTACCATCAATTTTTATTACATGTGACTGCTCGTTAAAACTGCTTCCATGAGGCGGTTCTAACGAGGACACACAATATGTTTGTTAGGAAAAAGGAACATCCCCTAAATCCCACTTTCTATAGAGAAAATGGGGGTTAAGGGGTATACATTATTTTCCTTATTCTGCTCCAGTCATAGGTTGTGGGTACTCGTTTGAACCGAGGCGGTGCTAACGAGCACCCACAACCTATGTTTGCATTATAAATAAGAAAAATAAATTTAATTGTGTTTGTTATTTTAGTTTTAAACTTGAAAAGGTGAACAAATAAAATCTTAAAATATTTCTTTTTTTCCCTTCTCTTTTCTGATATGATTGTGTCTAAAACAAAGAACATTTTATAGTTCCATCTTGACTGAAACTATAAAATGCTAATGTTTAAGACATTATATGATTTGTGTGTCACATACTTTCAACCAAAATAAAATAAATATATATAAATAAATAAAGGTAAATTGATTTAGGTAAATCAATTCATTTACCTTGTTTGTTTACTTGTAAAGGAAACAATGGATATCTTTGTTTTTCTTTACTTTATTTTAAAATAAAAAAGAAGTAATTTAAACAATATTTTGTCAGTAAATTACACTATCACTCAAGTACCCTTATTGAGCCCCCTATTAAACAAGAAATCTGCTCATAATCACTTCATAATCACTTAGATAAGATAAGCCTTTGATGTGCACTATGGTCCGAAGTTAGACAGGCCACCCCTTTTATATAAGGAAAAAAAATGTGTCTTTATGACGTTTAAACGCGTATAGGACGAAAGGCATTATTTAATGGATCTTTTGTTAATTTTGGTAAAATGCTGCCCTTGTTGTTGCTGCTACTGCTGCTGCAGATGTTGGCTTGTGATGTTCTGTTACCTGGCTTTTGTAATATTGTTGCTGCATGTGATTTTAAGAGTAAACATTTCTGTTAAAAGTCACTATCAAATTTCTTATCCAATAACATCCATGGAATTAAAAAGGCTCACCAGGCTACATATCCAACTGCATTTTTTGCATGATTTTTTAAAGATGTTAATCATTTCATTAAATCAATTTTAATTGCCCACTATTAAGCGTTTGGTTACAACAATGGCGAATGCTAGACCTTTCCGAGTTTTGAGAAAGCTAACTGATGAAGAAAGAGCCCGGGCGCTTGGGCGTTTAGAGGCGGGGGCTCATCAGCAAGATGTTTCTAATCAGTTAAACCTGCATCGCAGCACTATTGTCAACATTCGTCAGCGTCATCAAGCAACGGGGGCTGTTTCCGACCGACCCAGATCCGGACGACCGAGAGCTACCACCCATCGTGAAGACCGACACATTGCGGTAACTGTAGCAAGGCGGCGTTTTGTTGATGGTCCCAGTCTGGAGAGAATGTTGAGACAACCACAGGATCCTGGTGCACGTCGAATCTCGGTGCAGACAGTCAGGAACAGAGTTCGAGCATCGAGGTTAAAATCCAGAAAACCGGCTTGGAAGCCCCAGCTTTCTCAGCGGAACGTGGGTCTACGACGCCAGTTTTGTGCACGACATGGCAGATGGAACCGACGGCAGTGGTCCGGGAAGTTCTTTTTTTTTTCTTTTTTTTTCCGACGAGTCGAGATTTTGTCTTCGGAAGATTGATGGTCGGATCAGAGTTTGGCGTCGCACTGGGGAGAGGCACATTGGGCCTAATGTCCTACCAACAACAGCATACAACGGCGGCAGTGTAATGGTTTGGCAGGTGTCAGTTCTAATGGCAGAACTGCCTTTGTCGTATTGCCCGGAAACTTGAATGGTCGTCGGTACATTGACGAAATTCTAACACCTCATGTTGTACCGTATCTCAGACAGATGGGCCAGAACTTCATCTTCCAGGACGACAATGCTAGACCACATCGTGCCAGGATTGTCGATGCTT
Source organism: Lucinisca nassula (assembly GCA_963580285.1). Lineage (NCBI taxonomy): Eukaryota > Metazoa > Mollusca > Bivalvia > Lucinida > Lucinidae > Lucinisca > Lucinisca nassula. The sequence goes on from OY757018.1 coordinate 17,454,305, forward strand.
TCCTGCAGCAGAATGGCGTGCAGAGACTTGAGTGGCCACCGATGTCCCCTGACTTTGCGTGCATTGAACATTTGAGGGCTATTCTTGGTCGGGCTGTAAACAAACGGGCCAATCAACACACAAGACTTCCAGACTTGCAGAGACTTCTACTCTAAGAATGGGCTGCGATTCCTCAGCATCATATACAGAGACTGGTGAATTCCATGAGAAGGAGACTTGACGAGTGTCGTGTGAACCTTGGATTGATTATTGAGTTACAGTTCAGAAACTGCGATTTTGTCATTTTTGACAACCTACCCCATGTGCCTTCGGAGAAGCATTATTCACGACTCAGTGATGATATTCTTCTTGTTTTGATTTCTGTTTATTATCAGGATTGAATCAAATTTTCTTGTGGTGTAATTATGTTTTCTGTATGTTTATGTTTTAGGCAAACAGGTCGGAAAAAACAGTTGTGCAGAACTTTTTTTTTGCCGGGTATAGATTGCAGCGATTTCTTAAAATGTCATGTGCCCAATGTATTTTGGTCAAGGGCGTCACCTGACGTGAAAGACGGAAAGCATACGTATCAGACACTGAGTTATGATGTAGTTGTAAACATCGTCCCACGTAGAATATTGTATTGTTTATCTCATGGTTCCTGTGGTAACGTGCATGCAAATATTCAAAAATGTTTGCTGATTAACGTCAGTTGTTGGTCTCACCAATTATCGCAAATTAATGCGGTTTCAAAGATGCTTTGTTTGAATATCATCCACGAAATACCTTTAAATTTACGTCAAAGTGTGAAACGATGTTTTGTTTTCGGGACCTGACTCCACCTCTGACCTTGGCCATAAAAATTTTTACAATTCAAATATATGTTTTGTCATTATTTTTCTTGTTTGACGCATTACTTCCGGCAACATCTTAAACCTGTAAAAACTCGTATGCATGTATATTAAGGGGAATGGGAACACCTTCAGGGGAGGTAGCTCCTGCAAAGGTATTTTTGTCTCCCATGCCAATAGGGGTCAACTCTTAAAGAAAAGAATTTGCTCCTGAGGAGCAAATTCTTTTCTTTAAGACTAGACCCCTTTTTCAGTGACCGGCCCCGATAGCTCAATTGGTAGAGTGTCCGCTCCGGGGAACGGGGGGTCACGGGTTCGATCCCGGGCCGCGACATACCAAAGTCGTTAAGAATGGTACTAGCTGCTCCTCGCTTGGCACTCAGATTTACGGGGTAGAGCTAGGACTGGTCGACCCATTGTCAGGATAATGTGACTGGGTGTGGTATCATGTAATGTGTCTGGGACATGATACTTCAGTGAGGCAGCACTATAAAAGTGAGCATTGAGCTCCCTGTCGCAACCAGACACCGTCGTGATATGACTGAAAAATTGTTGAAAGCGACGTTAAACCCGAATTCACACACACACACACACACACACACACACACACACACACACACACACACACACACACACAGACACACCTTTTTCAATGGGACTGAGCCTATAGAAAAGCGTACAGGTAGTCCTAGTGGTGCGTTTTCGTTGAATCGGAGTATATGTGAGTGAGTGAGTATTTGTTTTACGTCCCACCAACAGCTAAGGTCATATGGAGACGGGACCTCGGTTTAAAGACTCATCCGAAAGTCTGGAGAAGCCCGGGATCGATCCTGCGATCCCTGGTTTACAAGGCGAGTAGCATAACCACTGCACCACAGGGGCTTCTCGGAGTATATGTAGCTGTAGGCTTGTTTGTCTGAGTGTGTACGTGGGTTTGTAGCAACCTTCGCCAAATAAAGTGTGTCGCCTCGCCATAAATTCTGAACTGACATCCCGATTATGAAATTAAATCGATCATGTATAATATGCACTATTTAAAGATCTATAAACAATGGTGTAGTTCGTCAAATTTTGACAGAACTGAATGATTGATGAAACATAAGCGTCAAGGCATCCATATACACGGTATTTCGAGAACGTCATTTAGGCGTTTTAAAACCAAAATGCGTACTTACATCCTTGTCTGAAAAAAAAACCGAAAAACATGCTGATTAACTTTTGTAATGCTAAACAGTGTTCTTTAAGACCACCTTTGAACAGTACCAAAGGCGGTCTGAACAGCATTGCATGCGTGTGTTCGTGTCTGTGTCTATGTCTATATGTCCATTACAAATATCTCACCTGCGTGAGATAATGCATTCTTTCATGTCTTCAAAATGGTTACTTTTTGATGAACATGTGTGACGTTTTCCTAATTTTTACGCCAAATATAGGTTGTGGGTGCTCTTTAGAACCGCCTCACTGACGCGGTTCTAACGAGTACCAACAACCTATATCTTGGAGCAGAAACAAGGAATAATGTATACCCCTGTTGACCCCAGTTTTCTCTATATAAAGTGAGGTTCAGAGGGGTGTTCGTTATGCGGACTTGCTAATATGATCTGTGTGTGTGCGTGCGTGCGTGTGTGTGTCAAGTTGACAAATCCGTGCCCTGTAAAACCCACTTTATATACAGAATACCGAGATGGTGGAAAGGTTGTATACATTATTTTTCTTGCTCCAAGACATATGATGTGGGTTCTCGCTTGAACTACCTCAATGAGGACACTTCAAACTGAAATGAAATATACTAGGGACAAACAATAAGGGAACCCCCAAATTCAAATAGAAAGAAGCGAAACTTCAATGTCACAGAGAAGGTTTATATGCAAAGGGGATCAGTATCTGGTCCATGCACCACGAGCATTGATGCATGCACGACACCTTCTGGGCATGCTAGTAATTGTGCAACGGAATATCTCCCTTGGTATCCGTCGCCACTCTTCTTGCAATGCTCGACCAAGCTGTTGGAGATTGTTACAACGCTGCAGTTTGTTGCACACGCGGCGATCCAAGACATCCCAAATGTTCTCAATCGGCGACATATCGGGATATTTGGCTGGCCACGGCAGTGACCTTACACCTTGTTGTCTCAGAATTTCGACGACAACACGGGCTCGATGTGGGCGTGCGTTGTCGTCTTGGAATTTGGTCTACGTAACGGTGGCCATTCGAGTTACCATGATCGTTCAAGGTAACTTGACTGGCCAGCGTTACGTAGACCAAATTTTACGCCCAGTGGTTGTCCCATTCGCCCGGCGCATTGGTGGGGACTTGGAGTTCCAAGACGACAACGCACGCCCACATTGAGTCCGTGTTGTCGTCGAATTTCTGAGACAACAAGGTGTAAGGACACTGCCGTAGCCAGCCCAATCCCCCGATATGTCGCCGATTGAGCACATTTGGGATGTCTTGGGTCGCCGCGTGCGCAACAGACCGCAGCGATGTAACAATCTGCAACAGCTTGGTCGAGCATTGCAAGAAGAATGGCGACGGATACCAAGGGAGATAATCCGTTGCACAATCACTAGCATGCCCAGAAGGTGTCGTGCATGCATCAATGCTCGTGGAGCATGGACCAGATAATGATCACCTTTGCATATAAACCTTCCCTGTGACATTGAAGTTTCGCTTCTTTCTGTTTGAATTTGGGAGTGCCCTTATTTTTTGTCCCTAGTAATGTATATTGTTTATTTTATGTGGCTCAAGTTTTCCCGACTTATTAAGCAAAAAGCCCAACCCTGGGGCAAAAAGTGAAGACCCTGATCAGATGCAATTTTGATGGCCCCTGATCTGGTCTGCGTTTGGTGCCAATATGCCATGTTTGGCATTCGTGTGCATTGAGTTTTGCTTATTTCAAATTCTGCCCTTGGACAGTGATAACAATTGCACCATAGCTTGCAAACTATCGTTATGTCATTAACCCATTGTATACAAGTGGACTCTTCCATTGCTATATGTTAGACACGTCCATTTGTCAGATAAGGGGAGTCATGCCTATTTTTTTTTTTCTTTTTTTTTTTCGTTTTCATTTTTTTTTTTTTAGCAAATAGTGCAGGCCCTGATCAGACGCCGCGTTCTGCGGCGTCTGATCCGGGCCTGTACTGTTTGCCAAGATACCCCTTAGGGGATTCCCTCATGCAATTGGTTAACATTGGATCGATTGACCAACAATCGATCCACGTTACGGTAACACATCCGTGCGACATAGTGCATTTTGAACATCTCCAAAACGGCTACTTTCTGATGGAAATCTGTGTTTTTTTTTCTCATTTAAACTGCAAACATAGGTTGTGGGCGCTCGTTATAACCGCCTCATTGAAGTGGTTCTAACGAGTACCCATAATCTATGTCTTGGTGCAGAAATAATAGAAATAACCCCGTAAACCCCAGTCTTTATACCCGCTTTTTCGAAGAAAAATCGGGTATATTGTTTTCGTACCACAGTTCACTCCGGCGTCAGTCCGTCTGTCCGTCTGTCTGTCCGCACCAACAAATGTATAGTTAGGTGGCTATGTAAATGGACAGAATCAATGTATGTCTATGGGATTTATTCCGTTAGACACCGAAAATACTTCTTTTCAGTGGCTAAAAGTAGCCACTTAAGTATCAATCCTGCCAAAAACAGCCACATAAGTATACATCCGTGAGAACGTCCGTCTGTCTGTCCGTCTGTCCGTCCGTCACGTTTCCTGTGATTGGATCTCCTCTGCAACCACTGAAGTTACACTTTTGAAATTTTGCATGTGGATAGTACATGGAATGTAGATGGCATTGGGCAACTTTTCTGTGACCTTGACTTCAAGATGACCCCAATGTCAAAGGTCAAAAATTATGATTTGCCATATCTCATAAACTATTGGAGTTACACTTCTGAAACTTTGCTTATTGGATGGTCCTTGGAATATATATAATATGTCAGGTTACTTTTGGTGTGACCTTGTCCCCAAGGTCAAAGGTCAAAAAGAATGATTTTTGCCATATCTTCTAAACTATTAAAGTTACACTTCTGAAACTTTGGTTATTGGATGGCCCTTGGAATATAGAATAAATTTGGATACTTTTGGTGTGACCTTGGCCTCAACATGACCCCAAGGTCAAAGGTCAAAAATTATGATTTGCCATATCTCCTAAACTATTGGAGTTACACTTCTGAAACTTTGCTTTTTGGATGGCCCTTGGAATATAGAATATGTTGGGCTACTTTTGGTGTGACCTCGACCTCAAGGTCAAAGGTCAAAAAGTATGACTTTGCCATATCTTCTAAACTATTGGAGTCACACTTCTGAAACTTGGTTATTGGGTGGCTGTTGGAATATAGAATAAATTGGGATACTTTATGTGGACCTCAACGTAACCCCAAGGTCAAAGGTCAAAAAGTATGACTTTGCCATATCTTCTAAACTTTAAGAGTTACACTTCTGGAACTTTGCTTATCAGTTAGAATGTTTTTTGCAACTTTTTTTAACTTGCATGTAGTTTTGGCTAGCTAATACATAGTCATTAGTGTAATTAATAGAAAAAGCGGGTATTTGCGATGGTATACCATCGACTGCAGATCTAGTCTCTATTTAAAGTGGGGTTTAGTGGGGTGGCCATTTCACGGATTTGTTCACGTGATGCAAAATAGGTGTCTGCTCTTAAACAAAAAAAAAAAATGTAGTTCCTGATTAGATGTCTTGATCAGGATCTACTCTGTTTGCTTTGTTTTGTTTCATTTGAGGTTTAACGTCCCCGTCAACACTATAAAGGTCATTTTGGAGACGTTGCTTCCAATTTTGAAATGACATCTCAATCTCTGCCACCCAATGAAACCAAAAGTATATATATGTATGGTCGGTCCGACTCGCATCACTTTTTCCTGGGCAGGCTTACACCTTCTAAGCAGTTTACCAGTACTAACGTTCATTCGCGTTCAGCTCTGCATGGAAGCATCATGAAGCCCAATCACAGCTCAGCTCAGACATTATTTGTAAGGTAACCGAGCGCTAGAAGCACATAGGGCTGCCCCCAGTTCGCCGACTGGGATAAGTTATTGGTACTGCTCTTTTGCCCTGGCTGTCAATGTGCTGACTCCTGCCTATTCGACAATTATCAGCTAGCCGTTGACTTCTTTCGCAGAGGATGTGGAAAGTAGGCCAGCCCCACTTTCCAATATCCCGCTCCAGATGCCATAAGGCACAAATCGCTTCCAATGTGAAGCGTTTGTCCTGTAAAGTGAGCAGTCCTCTGGCGAATTTTGAATTTAGAATGCAGATACAGACAAATAGTCGGGCTCTGAAATGTGTTGACACGTTGCCAATTCCGGCTGCGAAATGTGTCACTACACGGCCCTTTGTCTGACCTTGGAAAAAGCTTTGCATGCATTAACGGGGATGGCTTCCATTATTCTCTACCCCCACCCCTGACAAGGCAGAGAAAACGCCTTCGGGCACGGTGCTTGTTAAAGGGTGATAATGCATGAAATTTTGCATTTGAACAGCGAAAGATTATATCGAGTAATTCGATTGGCTAATTCTCAGCAATGGGTGTGGCTCATGAAATTATTTTATTTAGCAGGATGAGTTAAAAGTGGCCACCTATCAGAGAGGGAGACAATATGAGCGAGTCGTGTTGTGAGAAAAAACTGTTTTCGCCATTTGCGAGTAACTAAGGCGTAGATCAGTCTGTACATCCTAATTCTTGATGTCCCAACATAAGCCTGACCAATCGATTTTAGTGCTAGCCATTAAAAGATATAATAGAGGATCTTAAATGAGTGTTCATGTATTATTATTAAACGAGTGAGGAAAATGGATAAAATGCGAGGCGTTGCCGAGCATTTTATCCCTTTTCCTCAACGAGTTTAATAAATTATTGATATAGAGGATCTTACATGAGTGCTCATGTATTATTGAATATATTAAACGAGTTGAGGAAAAGGGATAAAATGCGAGGCTTTGCCGAGCATATATCCATTTTCCTCTGCGAGTTTAATAAATTATTGATATAGAGGATCTTACATGAGTGCTCATGTATTATTGGATCTATTAAACGAATTGAGGAAAAGGGATAAAATGCGAGGCTCTGCCGAGCATTTTATCCTTTTTCCTCAACGAGTTTTAATAAATTCAATAATACATGAGCACGAATGCAAGATTCTTTTTATCATATGACATTTAAAACGCATTTTATTCACGATTGTTTTACAAAAATGTCAATATTCCGCCATTAGGAAACGCGACGTCGTGAAGGATGTTGTACGTGTAACGTTACGGGGCGTATCTAACTAATTTGCATATTTAATCCACTAGTGGATTATCAAATTTATTACATGGCGTTATTACACTCTCAGACGCGACGTCATATGATAAAACATGATTTATTCCATTCGTCCCCGCCTATCCTGACTTGGAGAAATAGACTGGGCTGCATGTTGCTTCCACGCAGAGCTGAAACTGACAAGTTCGCCATGAGTACTGGTAAAACGTTTCGAAGGACTAACACTGCCCAGGCAAAGTTGTGTGAATCAGATCTCCAGTGCATATAAGCCTTTCGGTTTAATTGGGCGGCAGGGCTTTAAATGCCAATTTCATCTCAATCTTGGATAAAAGTCTCATAAAATTGCAAGCAGCGTATCCAAAATGACCTAAATAGTGTTGACGGGGACGTTAAACATCAAGTCAAACAAACAAACAAAACATGATTTATTCCAAATATTAAATGTAGTTGACCAGCTGAGAAGATATGAACTTCAAGAAAACTTTGTTGTAAGACTTTGAGGTGAGTTTGGCCTAATCTGGACTCTATGTCCTACCGAAGGGCCTGACCATAGGAGAATAAAAGCTTACGCTTCCTTATGACTGCATTACAAATAAAAACTAGATCTGCAGTCGATGGTAAACCATCGCAAATACCCGCTTTTTCTATTAATAACACTAGTGACTATGTATTATCTAGCCCAAACTACATGTAAGTTAAAAAAAGTTGCAAAGAACATTCTAACTGATAAGCAAAGTTTCAGAAGTGTAACATTTATAGTTTAGAAGATATGGCAAAGTCATACTTTTTGACCTTTGACCTTGGGGTTATGTTGAATTCACCTAAAGTATCCCAATTTATTCTATATTCCAACAGCCATCCAATAAGCAAGTTTCAGAAGTATAACTCCAATAGTTTAGAAGATATGGCAAAGTCATACTTTTTGACCTTTGACCTTGGGGTCGAGGTCACACCAAAAGTAGCCCAACATATTCTATATTCCAAGGGCCATCCAATAAGCAAAGTTTCAGAAGTGAAACTCCAATAGTTTAGGAGATGTGGCAAATCATAATTTTTGACCTTTGACCTTGGGGTCATGTTGAGGTCAAGGTCACACCGAAAGTATCCAAATTTATTCTATATTCCAACGGCCATCCGATAACCAAAGTTTCAGAAGTGTAACTCTAATAGTTTAGAAGATATGGCAAAATCATACTTTTTGACCTTTGACCTCGGGGTCAAGGTCACACCAAAAGTAACCTGACATATTCTATATTCCAAGGACAATCCAATAAGCAAAGTTTCAGAAGTGTAACTCCAATAGTTTATGAGATATGGCAAATCATAATTTTTGACCTTTGACCTTGGGGTCATGTTGAGGTCAAGGTCACAAAAAAGTTGCCCACTGCCATCTACATTCCATGTACTATCCACATGCAAAGTTTCAAAAGTGTAACTTCAGTGGTTGCAGAGGAGATCCAATCACAAGAAACGTGACGGACGGACAGACGGACGTTCTCACGAATGGATACTTAAGTGGCTAGGCGTCGGCATATTGACTACTTAAGCGGCAAATTCTCTTAAGCGGCAAGCCACCTAAGAGCGAATTTTTGCCACTTAAGTACCCAAATAACGGAATAAACCCCATTTGGACTCACGAATATATACTTAAGTGTCAAACTGTCCAAATTTTTTGCCCCCTAAATGTCGTTTCGTTGGTGCGGACAGACAGACGGACGGACGGACAGACAGACGGACTGACGCCGGATCGAACTGTGGTACGAAAACAATATACCCGATTTTTCTTCGAAAAAGCGGGTATAAAAAAGGTTCTAGCGTTATGAACCAACCAAAAAACAAGAAAAAAAAATGTTATAAGTATTTTCACCAGCTGATTATGGACGTATGACATTCAAATAGCTAGGAATATTTTTCAAATGTTTGGCATGTAGATGTATATTAAAGAGATCTACGAAAATTTTGTTTTTGATTATACTGGGTGGACCGAAGTTCGGGGACGTAAGCGACTTGACCGGTTTATATTTCTATAAATAGCAATATATTAAAAAGTTGGTAACAAAATAATCAAACAATATTTGATGAATTAACTGTCAGAAAAAAACATGAAAATTAACGGGCAAACATAGACATAGCTTATTTTTTATCGAATGACCCATTTCCTAGTCATTTTCAAACTTGCATTTAAGTTCGAGGATGCAGTTGTCATGGGGATCATTAAGGTGCTGTGCGGGGTAAAAATAAAATGAAGGCATGTAATTGATAACAATATACTTTTGTTGTAAATAACATAAATTTTACTGGAAATCATTTGGGAAATGGTGATTTTGTTCATTGATATCTACTTCAAACGAGAATTAGATGTCCCAAGAACAAGAACAATTACCTAAAGTTTTGATTATTAAGGTTTTAATATTTCTTAAGAGCATTACGTTCACTACTGCTCTCCATTCCCTAGAAGACAAATGAAGTCTCTTAAGTAATAAGGACAGCAGGTATGTTTAGTTAAAAACAAAATCCCACATTGAGCCTCATACGGAAAAAAATGGATAAACACGTCTGCTGGTATGTGTCAACAGTAAACAAAGGACGCTTGATATTTCGGCCAGAATGTGTATGAATGAAGAAATCGTTGGGTTAAAGTTGGGTGTAACAGTATTAGCAAAAAATGGCGGATTGTTGTAACTTTTTGGCTTCCAATTTCGATTTGAAGCCATTTAGATTGGATTGGTGATACCCCAGTTTATTTCTAACCCTCTTATGACGTAACTAGGAAAGCCCTACAGATAAGACTGCTCTCCACATATTTACACAGCGAAAACTCGTTCGGAATCATAAACAGGAATAAGCAGCGCCCGTCGATGTCTATGTATCAAGCGTTTTCAGATATCTATTTATGGTAGCTTTGCACTAAAAACTGAGGGTACTGGGTTTTATCACTTTGGGACAGAGCTTTTAGTTGCAGTCTAAATACCAGGCAGGCTTCCATTGGATAAATATCCCATGCTTCATTTCAATGTGAGAAAAGGATAGTTATAAGGAAATAAAATGATGTGTGTTTTATAATTATATCTGCAAGCTCAAAGAAATCCTGGCTGATTTTATACTGTCACCTCTCCGTTAAAAAGCCGGCTTGTATTCACTGCGAATCTGCATGTAAACAAACATGGCGGACCATAACTTGAAAAGGAGACGGGCAACATGTGGATTTTTTCTCATCAACTTGTTGAGCTAGGATGGCTCTATAAATAAGTAAGGTTTGAAAAGTTTTGTATGTGTAGTTTTTGTGGGAGCATGTAAAAGGTTACTATTGTCGTCTATGGAAAATATTTAGTGGTTAGCTCCCTATACCAAAAGTAGGAAAGTAAGCCCCCCCACTCCAGTTTTCAGTCATTACATCATATTTTCACACATTGGTAGGTTCTATCCAATTCTGTATCATAAAATGGATATTCCTGGCATGTGGTTTGCCATAGAAACTGTAAACAAGTGTAAGGTTTGTGGTAATTTAGGTCTAACTGGGTGTATTTGATCAGTTTTTGCTTCTGATCTGTGCATTTGGGGGGGGGGGGGGTACTTTAAAGCCATGTTAATTAATTGTTAATGGGTTTGTTTTGGAAAAAGTCTTACAGTAAGTGTATAACCAGAAACACAAAAGAAAAAATCTACTACATCTGGAATATAGCAGTAAGGTTACATGATTTTTGACCTTGCTCTCTAGCAAAAGCAAAACTTCAAAATTGTCTCTGCTGCAATATCTCATCTCTTATTGGTTCTTATTGATTAGATTCATATTAAAGGATCTGAACAGATATATATCCACTGTTTCTCATGGTATTAAGGCATTTATAATCATTTTTGTCAAAGTTTTATCATCAAAATATCCTCAAAATGCCATTTTTACATAAAATAGGGGGTATAGGTGGGAAATCAGCCATAAATACCAGTTGGTATGGTATTAAGGCATACTTTAGTGCATTTTAGGATTGAAGTGTTCCAAAGACATAGGCGAAGAACAACTGATGCCAGCCGGTGTCTGGGTTCCATTCCAGAAAGAGGTAAACTTTGCGCTTTTTTACAAAATATTGTTTGTTCGGCTGTCATTGTAGAATCTGAAAGCGATAGCTTTTTCGCAAACTTCAAAGATTCTTTGTCACTGAACATTTATTATGCATGTTTAAATTATTAGATATGATCTAAATTTCTATTTGACAATGCTTTTGATGAATCATAAAGACAATAAGGGTTTGGTATAGGTAGCTTTGCACTAAATACTGGGGGTACTGGGTTTTATCACTTTGGGACAGAGCTTTTAGTTGCAGTCTAAAAACCAGGCAGGCTTCCATTGGATAAATATCCCATGCTTCATTTCAATGTGAGAAGAGGATAGTTATAAGGAAATAAAATGATGTGTGTTTTATAATTATATCTGCAAGGTCAAAGAAATTCTGGCTGATTTTATATTGTCACCTCTCCGTTAAAAAGCCGGCTTGTATTCACTGCGAATCTGCATGTAAACAAACATGGCGGACCATAACTTGAAAAGGAGACAGGCAACATGTGGATTTTTTCTCATCAACTTGTTGAGCTAGGATGGCTCTATAAATAAGTAAGGTTTGAAAAGTTTTGTATGTGTAGTTTTTGTGGGAGCATGTAAAAGGTTACTATTGTCGCCTATATATGGAAAATATTTAGTGGTTAGCTCCCTTATAAAATGTTTCCAAGAAGTCAAACCAAGAGTAGAAACAGATCCTACTTTTGACGTAACCCATAGGTGCCAAAAATATTCCACCTTTATAAGTCTGGAGTGGTCAATTTCTAAGCATAGGGATGTCATTTTTGTGGTAAATTTTACAAAACTGCATGTACGTTGAGCAAACAGTTTAGATCTTGATCAGATGCGGCGTCTGATCTGGGTCTGCATTGTTTGTCAATGTCTCAAAAAAGCTAATAGGTATATTTTTTTTTTTTTTTGGTTTGGGTTTTACGGCCCTTTCAAGATTATTTCACTCATATCGAGCCGATCGTTAATCAGAGGTGGGCGAAAACCGGAGTACCCGGAGAAAAACCACCTGACCTTCCGTTGCAGAACTTGGCGTCTCACACGTGGCCCGAGCGAGGCTCGAACCTACGGCGGTGAGAGACCTAATGACTAAGAGTCAGCGCTCTTATCCACTAGGCCACGGAGGCCCGTTAATAGGTATATATGGGCTATTTCCAATAATTGAAGGTCAATGTAAAAAGCATGAATACTTGATTCCAGTTTCCCATTACCCGGTTTTGTTTGTTTGATTTGAGCTTTAATGTCCCCGTCAACAATGTAAATGTCATTTTGGAGATGTTGCTTCCAATTTTGTGGGACTTTTACCCGACATTGAGATGAAATGACATCTCAAGCCCTGTCGCCCAATGAAACCAATAGGGTTTATAAGCATGGACTGTCCGACACTCAAACCGCTTTGCCTGGGCAGGCTTAGATCCTCTATAAGCTGTTTACCAGTACTCGTGTGAGGATCAGATTCAGCTCTGCGTGGAAGCATCATGCAGCCCATATATTTCTTTAAGCCCCGATGGGTGGAGGCCGTCCCATTACCCGGTAGATGGTGAAATTATCTTAACTGCCGTATTCGAGGTAATAAGCGTTTGTTGTGACAGGAAACAAACCCTATGGTCTTCTGCATTGGGATCATTATATAACATCTATGTGCTAAACATTTTCAGTTCACATTAGCATCGGCTTCATGGGCATGACATGGGTCTTTTTCACAAAGGCGACCAGCACTGACTCAGGCGAGCCTGCGGGTACGTGCAGCCTTACCGGAGCCTTTGCTGCTTTCGGGTATGTAGAAGAGTAGATGGGTTTTAGTTGGCTACGCACATGCATTTGACAAAATGTATGATTATAAGGGAGGTAATACACGTCTACTGGTAAACCGCTTAGAGGATCTAAGCCTGCCCAGGCAAAGTGGGTCGTCCATGCTTATAAACCCTATTGGTTTCATTGGGCGACAGGGCTTGAGATGTCATTTCATCTCAATGTCGGGTAAAAGTCCCACAAAATTGGAAGCAACGTCTTCGAAATGACCTTTACAGTGTTGACGGGGACGTTAAACCTCAAATCATCAAAAATGATACAGAGTAAATGATTAACTACCTGGGAAATCCTAGAAGCCTCTGTGGTGTAGTGGTTACGCTACTCGCCTTGTAAATCAGGGAGGGCAGGATCGATTCTGGGCTTCTCCAGACTTTCGGATGAGTCTTTAGACCGAGGTTCCGTCTCCGTATGACCTTAGCTGTTGGTGGGACGTAAAACTCATACACTCACTCACTCACCTGGGAAATCGAGCGAAAAAGAATGTGAAAAATATATACTAAACCGAAAAAGAAACGCAACTTTTTAACACAAAAGATTTTCCTGCAACTATCAGGTTGGCTGAAAAATCATTTTGCGGTTTACTTTCATACGTTTTAAACTTTCTTATGCAGAAAACATTTGGGCGATATCTGTACAGTTTAACGCTCCACTTGGCAATTCGTTGTTTTCAACATTTCCTCGTGCAGTACATTAAATGTATACAGTAACCTCATCATATTGGCATATTGTGTTACCTGGAGTTTAGGTTTCAAAATTCCGGTAAAATTTCTCTACGCAATATGGTACGTTTGACGCAATATTAACGTAACGTAGCGGTCCAAATGCTTCTACGTGGGACGTCACAGGCTGTCATCGCCAGGAACTGCCAAGTGAGGAAATCGACGATAACTCGCTTGTACCAGCGTCTATGTCAAACGGGAACGACAAATGACAGGCCCAGAAGTGGACGTCCACGCGTCACGACGCGTCGACAGGACCGATACATCCGTCTAACCCACCTTCGTAATCGGTTCCGTAAAGCCGTCGAGACGTCTCCGGTGACACCAGGAACGCACAACAATAAGTGCAGATATATACTGTCAGGCTTACGTCCTCGTCGTCCGTATGTTGGTATGCCATTAACACCAAGACGACGTCAGGTTAGAATGGCGTGGCTCATACAACATAGGCCAAACCTGTTTCCCCTTCGTCAGTGGCGTAACGTAATGTTTTCTGACGAGTCCAGATACTTGTTGTACAGAGCTGACGGCCGTCAACATGTGTATAGGCGTGACGGAGAGCGTTATCGTGACAATTGTTTGGTTGAACGTGATCGATTTGGAGGCGGTGGATTGATGATGTGGGCTGGCGTATCTTATGGTCATAGAACGCCCCTGGTATTCATTGATGGATCTTTGACGGCTCAGCGTTACGTTTACGTCGTTTTACGACCGGTAGTTGTTCCATATGTACGACAGCACACCGTTACGTTTCAACAGGATAACGCTCGGGCGCATGTAGTAAGGCCCAGCATGGCATTTCTTCAGCAAAACAACGTTGACGTGATGCACTGGCCTCCGTATAGTCCGGATCTCTCTCCTATAGAACATTTGTGGGACGTCTTGGATAGGCGTGTACGTAACCGCCCCAGCCGCCAACAACGCGTCAAGCCTTGCGTCTCGCGCTCATACAGGAGTGGAATGCTATTCCCCAGGCAGAGATCAATTGTTTAATCCTGTCCATGACCAGGCGTGTGCGTGCAGGACTGGATGCAAACGGAGGACATACTCGCTATTAACTGCTTATGTTTTGAACTTGTGAAATGACTACCTCTATGACAAAACGGATTTGTGTTCCAAACATTCTCACTGGAAATTGAACTCTCTATGGTAGTTACATATTATTGCGTCATTAAATCGATTTTCTGCAAACATGATTATTTCTGCAAAGAGAGGAGACCGGGGCCAGTTGATGCAGGGGTAGGTTAATGCAGGCTTAATAAATAAGCCAATATGCAATTTATGATGTCTTAAATAACGAAATATATATTGATAATGATAGCCGCCATCTTTTCCGGAAGTTTCGACGAATTTGGATGACAAATGCTCCTTTAGTGAAGAAAATTTCATTTTTTAAACGTGAGTAAATTTAAAGATTTTTTGCACTTTTTTCGTTTCACATACAATTATTTCTGCTAGATCATAACCAAGTTATGCACACGGGTAGCTAGATCCGTCATCTTTCAAACGACACGCTCATTTGAATGAAAAAATCTTATATAAGTTGCCTCCCTTGCTGAATGTCACGTGGGGGTGGGAGGGGCAGGTTGATGCATTGAGCACGGGGCACATTGATACGGTGCATCAACCTGCCCCGTTGTAGTTTCTAAGCCATAATTGATATGACACAATTACGTTTCTATCAAAATTAAAACATCTTAAGGCCGTTTATAAGTTTCATCTCTATATTTATCCTAAAGTTAGTCATCTGTTCGTTTCAGAATGGTGAGAAACTATATTAGGAAAACCACCCGTGCTGAAACGCCGAGGGACATAATGGGGCATGGTGTAAATGAAATCATTTTCATGGGACGGTCTGTTCGTTCGGTGGCCTCGAACATTGGGGTGAATAACTGTGCACTGGGCCGTTATGTGAATCAAGCTGAAGTTAATGGCTCACGTGATTTGAATATTGGATATAGGTCCCTTACACAGGTATTTGCTGATGAGCAGGAGACTGTCTTGCAGGACTATCTTATTCGAGCAGCAGATATATACTTTACCGGCCCCGATAGCTCAGTTTGTAGAGTGTCCGCTCCGGGGAACGGGAGGTCACCGGTTCGTTCCCTGGCCGCGACATACCAAAGTCGTTAAAAATGGTACTAGCTGCTCCTCGCTTGGCACTCAGATTAACGGGGTAGAGCTAGGACTGGTCGACCCAGTGTCAGGATAATGTGACTGGGTGTGGTATCATGTAATGTGTCTGGGACATGATACTTCAGTGAGGCAGCACTGTAAAAGTGAGCATTGAGCTCCCTGTCGCAACCAGACACCGTCGTGGTATGACTGAAAAATTGTTGAAAGCGACGTTAAACCCGAATTCACACACACACACACACACACACACACACACACACACACACACACATACACACACACACACACACACACACAGAGAGAGAGAGAGAGAGATATACTTTGGGTTGTCTCCTAAAGACGTAAGAGTATTAGCATATGAATGTGCTGTAGAGTTTGAACTGCGCATGCCGGATCGATGGAGCCGTGACGGTTGTGCTGGACCGGACTGGTTTTCAGGATTTATTAAGCGTCATCCATCCCTGTTTATCCGTACTTCACAACCCACCAGTCTATCAAGAGCCACGAGCTTCAACAGAGCCAACGTCAACAGATTTTTCGACCAGCTGAAAACCGTTCTCGACCGGGACCAAAGCATGCCCTATGATATATGGAATGTTGACGAGACCATGGGCTGTCCACAGTTCAAAATCCTGCCAGTGTTGTCGGGCGAAGGGGTGCCAAGCAGATCGGAGGCTTGACTTCCGGCGAACGAGGGACTCTAGTAACTATGTGTGCGGCGGTCAGCGCTACTGGGAATACATCCCCACCCCCCATGTTCGTATTCCCAATAGTCAAATATTACGACCATTTCATCCGGGATGAACCTCAAGGTTGCATCGGAGCAGCTAACCAGTCTAGGTGGATGACCACAGAGAACTTTTATGCTTTCATCCAGCATTTTGCCAGAGTGGCAAAGCCTAGCAAGAAGAAGAAAGTTCTGTTAATTCTTGATAACCATTACTCACATATTGGACTCGACATCATCAGATTTGCCAGGGATAACGGCATAGTCATGCTTTCCTTCCCACTCCACTGCAGTCATAAACTGCAACCCCTGGACAGGTCTGTGTTAGAAACCTCTGTGGTGCAGTGGTTACGCTACTCGCCTTGTAAACCAGGGATCGCAGGATCGATCCCGGGCTTCTCCAGACTTTCGGATGAGTCTTCTAACCGAGATCCCGTCTCCTTATGACATCAGCTGTTGGTGGGACGTTCAACTCAAACACACACTCACTCACTCACAGGTCTGTGTTTGGTCCTCTCAAGAAGTATTTCTCCGATGGACAGGACGCATGGATGAGTGAGTGTTTGAGTTTTACGTCCCACCAACAGCTAAGGTGATACGGAGACGGGACCTCGGTTTAAAGACTCATCCGAAAGTCTGGAGAAGCCCGGGATCGATCCTGCGACCCCTGGTTTACAAGGCGAGTAGCGTAACCACTACACCACGGAGGCTTCTAGACGCATGGATGAGGAACAACCCTGCGAAAACTATGTCCATCTATGACTTACCAGGAATTGTTCGGGATGCATGGCCCCGAGCGGCGACCCAAGTCAACACAACGAAACGCTTCAGGGTACATCAGTGTAATGTTATGTAGGCAAATTGTTTTCCGAGTTTTCGGCATGTAATGGAGTAGTACAGTTCAGCTGTAGTTATTAGATCTACTTAAATGCCCTTCATACAAACGTTGTAAAGCAAAATGCAAAACATACTTACATGATTGTATCTCTAATTTCATCACAGAATGTACACATAAATCTTCTTCTTTTCGGTCTGTCTTATAGGACATGTACAATGACCACTGTTCATACTATATTCACGTTTTTTTCCGTCTTATATGATGCTTTTTGGGTGATGTGAGTTTATTGGTTAATTTAAAAGGCCTTGAACGGTTTTCTCGTCAGTCGACCGCTATACGCTACAGAGAATAGTAGGGAAGATTTGTCTTTAGACCAAAGTTCATGAATCAGGATTTTGACAGGCAGAGAGACTTGGTGTTTGAGTTTTGTTTCAAGATTTGGCTACACCATCCGCAAGTGTGTTGCTGGAACAAAACAGGAGCAAGTGCTGAGAAACCAGAGTCAGAGCCAGCTAAACGGAATGAAGTTGAGTATACTTTTAGAACTGTTACAATTAGGTTATTTAAAACGTTTGAGGTCCACACAAGAGAATAGTCCTCTAACCTGCCAGAAAGTTTGTGAGTAGTAAAGAGATTTCAGGGAGCGCCTGGAAAGTCGCAAAAGTAGCAGGAAAATATCACTATGCCATTGGCATTTGGTAACTTTTGTAAGATTATGACCAGGTGTTTGTGCCCAGCAGGCTGGTGTTCGATCACTGAGATTTCAAATTCATTCGTTGATGTTGTTGTTTTGGTAAGAACCCAGAAATGCGGCCGCAAAATACAGAATTGGTGATTTGACAAAAAGCAAAACTGTACCTATAGAGAGTTAAATGCTTATTTTTAAGCGATCGTGTGATTTACATTTGAGATGGCAAACTGATCAGACTCTACACTGATAATCAGTATCTGGAAAATTGGTACGTAAGCATAGGTAGCATAGTTTATTCGCTGCAGTTGGTTGCTAAAGAAAGACTTTAGATATTCGACTAATGAGGAAAACGGGTCCATTTACTTTCGACAATTTTGCAGATTTTAAAGATTCTAAAGTTCAGAAATTCCAAATATAGGTCACCTGATACTACCTAGAAGCCTCAGTGGTGTAGTGGTAACGCTACTCGCCTTGTAAACCAGGGGTCGCAGGTTCGATCCCGGGCTTCTCCAGACTTTCGGAGAGTCTTTAAACCGAGGTCCCGTCGCCGTATGACCTTAGCCGTTGGTGGGACGTAAAACTCAAACACTAACTCACTCAACTGATACTACCGGAGTTGAGAAGCCTCCGCGGTGTAGTTATGCTTCTCGCCTCATTAACAAGTGGTCATGGGTTCGATCTCGAGCTTCTCCAGACTTTCGCATCATCGGAGTCTTGAAACAGAGACCCGTCACAATATGACCTTTGATGTTCGTGGGACGTAAAACTCGAACACACGGACAACCGGAGTAAACGCTTTTGCATATGATTGGAGTCGGAATTTAAACTGGATTGTTCCCCTTGTTTTTCTTAATTCTGAAAGCCTTGATCTATATGCGTTGTATGAAATCAAGAGGCGTTTCCATACTTCCCAAATCCTTGGCCCCTACTCATTGATCTAATACCGGATCGCTATCGAACTTATGTTCTGGAAGTGGCTTTATATATACTTGGGTCAGATTCCAGGAGCCTATTTGCTATGTCGTCTTTTGTAAGTAATGTTCTTATTTATATGCTAGATTGTTACTCTTGTCTGTGATCGGTTACGACAAAAAAAAAAAAAAAAAAAAAAGAGAGAGAGAAATGAAAGACAGAAAATCATCAACAAAGACATTTCCGGCGCTATACTGATTAGTTTCATAATATTTGTTCTGCAAGGTGCTATCGGAGATCGACACATGTACTTTTCGTAATAAAAAGAATAAAAGACAGAAGTCATGTAGATATCTTATAACACGTAGCAGCTTTCTGCAAAGAGTTCAAGCTTTATAAACTTGAGATTGTATCCCCGAGTCTTACGTCATGTGGCATTTTTATTTACCAGAAAACGCCTTTTCAACGGCTATATGAGTACGTTATGAGACTTCATTAGAATTAGCACGTTTCAAGTAAAAATGTTTGATATTTTTCCCTTACGTTTTGTCCGGATATGGATTATTGGTGCTCGTTAGAACTGCTTCAATGAGCCGGTTCTAGTGGATATCAGTGGTCTATGTGTTTGGGCTGGAATTGGGAAGGCTGTGAATACCCCCGTAGACCCCACATTCGCCATACGGAGTCAAGTTTGGGGTGTTTGCAATGTCTAGTTAACTTTACCTTTAATTTACGTTGCGATTCAGCGCCCAGTAGCTATTTGTCATTTTCTTAAAGCTCTGTAACAACGCGGATTCAATATTGCAGCAACGTTGCTGTCGTATTGAATTCAAATAATAGCAGCTCGTGTTGAATTTCACTATTTTACTATTGCCTAGAAAGAATGCAGTTAATTTTTCGGTAAATTAACGTTAAGCGAACGCTTTTACATCCATGTATCCATTCATAATTCAAACATCTCGTGCGTGGAAAACAGTATGCTCTAGTCCTTGTCTGAGTACTGGCGTTCTACATTTTATTGCCGCATATTTTCTCTTATCTTTCTTTTCATACTGCAGTTCCCATCGCGAGGAACACATGTAGGCTGGTTGCGACTTACAGTCCAAATGCAGGAATGATAACACAACAGCAACCCAAAGTAAAAGGCGATAGTGTTGCATTAAAAATTAAAAGAAAAAATCAGGCGAAAAGCATTATGGCAGGT
This sequence comes from Lucinisca nassula, assembly GCA_963580285.1. Classification (NCBI taxonomy): domain Eukaryota; kingdom Metazoa; phylum Mollusca; class Bivalvia; order Lucinida; family Lucinidae; genus Lucinisca; species Lucinisca nassula. The sequence continues at coordinate 17,474,534 of OY757018.1, forward strand.
GGTCCAGGGAAAGAACTGCTGCACTGAACCGGTCAAGTGTAGACTGCTTTTCTGTATATATGCTTTCTTTTGGTTCAGCGCGCATTCTTTCATGGCAACCTGGTGTTAAAAAAAAAAATGTATTTGGTAGTAGCCCAGGGATTGGTACCGGGTAGTAACCCAGATAGAGAGAGAGAAAAAAAATAAAGACAAGTCTGGTAGATGTAACCCAGAGAAAAAAAAAACAAAAACAACAACAACAAAAAAAAAAAAAACATGTATTGGGTAGTAGCCCAGAGATTGGTACCGGGTAGTATTCCAGAGAAAAAAAAAAGACAGTCACGTAGATGTAACCCACAGAGAGGAAAAAAAAAAAATGTTGATAAAAAAAAAAAAAAAAAAAAAAAAAAAGAATAAAAGACAGAAGTCATGTAGATATCTTATAACAAGTAGCAGCTTTCTGCAAATAGTTCAAGCTTTATAAACTTGAGATTGTATCCCCGAGTCTTACGTCATGTGGCATTTATCGTATCCTTAATTTTTACAGTATGATAATAACTAATAGTGCGTTATTCTCGGAGAACATTCTTGGGTTTATATTTTAGTTTTGATGAAGAAGCTTAAAAATATTTTTGTTGTTTTATAGATTCCTTTTCAAAGCGAACTATGGAGTTCATGAGTTAGACGCCTAAACGACCACCCTGGCCTCGGAGATGCAGCAAAACGATTATGGGACAGTGTTACATTCTAGAGCAGACAGAACGAGCAACAATTTCTACTGTTAAATGAGTTTGGTTCTACATGGTGCCAGGCAATTCGTTAGTCACTACAGGCTTCATTGGAAGTTCCTTGTGTGTTTCTTAGTCATCTAGTGAAGTGTTTCTTAGTCATCTAGTGAAGTCAAAAGTATCTGTTTCTGCGTAAGATTTTATTTCTACGCAATAAGTTGGAATCATAAGTTGGCTTTAATGTCGAACCCTCGACAAAGAGTCCGTGTATATGGCCTTGGAAGGACAGAAGCGCATAATGTCAGCGCCCATCAGGAAGGAGTTGATCACCGTGGATCATCTACATAAGGGGAATTTCATGTCCTATTTCTTAAATAGTGAAAACATAAAAACCGGATATGCAAGTTCTTTGCGCACTGCAGGGTTTTCCAGGTTCTTCATATTCAGTAAATTATCTAATATTTACATGCGTGGCACGAGTTTGTGTTTTGTGTTAAAAGATCAGTACAGAACGGTCATCATTGTTACCCTGGCACCGATTCACGGCAGTTTTATGGTTAAACAGACATACAGCCGATTCTAGCTTACAGCCGAAATCCGATCATTATTCACTTAGGTCTTCAGTATAACAAAACATTTTGAAGTTATCATATAGAGTAAGAGAACATTTATTCGCGCTTTAGATTTATTTGAAGGCAAAACTAGTCGTTGTCTTAGAAGCAGTTTCAAATAGCAATGGACAAGAGCGCTTAGTAATGGCTCAGTCATAGGAAACGTTTTTCTTCCAAAAGACGCCTTTAGTATCGTAAAATTTAGTTTCATAATTTTGCTTAAATCCTGGTTTCTCATAAACCATGGGTCGTGGGTTCAAGCCCCGGCTTTTCTAGACTTTCGGATAAATTTTAAAACCGAACTCCCGTTTCATTATGACATGAGCCATTGGTCTGACGTAATACTTATATATAGCCACATACACATCATTCTGATTTAACAATCCGTTACCTGGTACCCCTTCTTTGATTTTAAGTCGATCTGTAGCGTTCAGCGGCATTTCCAACTCAATCGTTTTTTTACTTGAATTCTTATTCTGTAATGTGACAGATTCTCGCATTGTGACCACAATGCAAGAGTTCGTCCCAGGACAGCATAGAAAAGACTACTTTTATTTTCGGACGAACGAAGTGAGGGAGAAAATAAATCTTTTCTTTTCGGTCTGTCTTATAGGACATGTACAATGACCACTGTTCATACTATATTCACGTTTTTTTTCCGTCTTATATGATGCTTTTTGGGTGATGTGAGTTTATTGGTTAATTTAAAAGGCCTTGAACGGTTTTCTCCGTCAGTCGACCGCTATACGCTACAGAGAATAGAAGGGAAGATTTGTCTTTAGACCAAATTTTTGATCGAAAATACAGTAATTAATGATCGGAACATCGGCTGTTTCCAACTGACAAAGTCAGTAGTCATTGAGCAACCCATACATGTTTAACGTGATCCTGACAGGGGAATGAGTCGGTCAATCAAAATATTTAGAATCGTGGACGATTTACAAGAGTTGAAAAACGTTTCGCCAGTTCTAACGAGCATTTCGAACAGTCAATACCACATTCAAGAATCTTTATATATTGAACATATCTAAATGCACAGTGTGAAATATAGAAAGTCACTGAATAGATTTTGGACACAAATTTTCAGATAAGCTATTTTTTGCTGGACGTCGTGCGCTTTTAGATGTGGACATTCTGTTTTATATTAAATACTCAGTGCTCTATCCACAATATTTATACGTTGCGGTAGTATTGAGCTTTGCCGTGACGTCACATAACAGGTCTGTTGAGTGTTGTCTATATTATTTCGGGTTTAATCGGTAGTATCAGGAATTGTTTTCAATATTCATATTTTGCACCTTAGAGATTAAAATTCTTCAAATTATCGAATGAAAATAATTTTAGAATTCGTATGATAATTTACAAATTTTTCTTATTTTTTATAACTGAGTTAAATGCCGGTTTTATTCAAGTATCGCGCATTTGCCATAGACGAATTATGCAAGCTTAAAAAAAAAAAAAAAAAAAAAAAAATGCTATTAGAAATCATTGAATGGATGTATAAATAAGTAGAAAATGACAATCTGAGAAGATTTTTCTTTTATTCAGTTATATCGCGGTTTAAATTTCCTAAATTTTTGTTTTCTATCGACTATGGTCCATAATTTCTCCTCAGTTAAGATAGATAACTCTGTATTGATCAGGTATTTGACGTCACGGGATTTCGTTCAACTGTCGTCTTTAATACGAAGTATGGACATGTTAAGATTTCATAACTTCAGTTACGATTAGGAGTTGACTACTTTAGCAGTCATGTGATTACCAGAACAGCATAGCGTAGTATGTTGCATTGTTGCATTGTTACAAGTTGATAATAAATGGAAACCGATCTGTAGCGTTCAGCGGCATTTCCAACTCAATCGTTTTTTACTTGAATTCTTATTCTGTAATGTGACAGATTCTCGCATTGTGCCCACAATGCAAGAGTTCGTCCCAGGACAGCATAGAAAAGACTACTTTTATTTTCGGACGAACGAAGTGAGGGAGAAAATAAATACGGACAAATTATCATAGCGAGCTTATGGCTAAACTCAGCATTCATACAAACAAGTCTCATCCATGCTCTCAATATTACTATTCTACGAATGACATCAAGTTCGAATTGAACATATTGCGTAGCAGGCCACTTCATGCCAATTAAGAAATGAAATTTATTTTTCTGCTGCTAATGGAAGTATGAACGCAGTGGGTCGCGTGCAAAGTAAATGAACCCCGAAGGGTTCATGTAAACTTTGCCACCGACCCGCTGTCGTTCATACTTTCATGAAAAGCAGACAAAATAAGTTTATTTTTTATATTTACATTCTATGCCCCTCATCACTGGGCGAAAAAAAATGCTTATAGGGAAAACTTTTAAAGCTGAAAAACATTTACACGCTGTTTTTTCTACAAAGAGCGGAAGAGCGCTGACGCCACCAATGCCCGTAGAGAACAATGATTTAGACTGACGTCACTTGACGTCACTGAAAATCATGTGACTCGTTGCGTTCATGGAAGTATGAACTACATTGTTTCTATAGGTTTACATTAGGCTTTACACTGGAAATGTAAATATAGCTAAATGATAATTGCATTATTTTCAGGTATATGCTATCCAGCCCTTAAAGCCTAATGAGTTATGCATTGAGGATTTTTGTTGCGTTTGCAATTCTTTACAGCATACAGTAGTTCTAATTCTATTGATCAGCAAGAGTTTAACATTGTTCATAATGTTTTGATGGACTTAATATGGTCATGGCATCTATGACATTCTTAAAGATCAGTTGATTTCCCAGGTTGATTTGTATTTTCTTCTTTACAATGTTCTAAGCTTTCAGAAATAAATGCATTAAACGCATTCCCAATTTTATTGGTGCAAGTTTACACTTGCATGCACCATCCCTTTGATAGATTTTTGTCAATAATAATTTTAATGAACAACAAAAAAATGAAATCCTATCTTATCCACACAAAATGGCCAGATTTCTGTTGTATCCGTTGTATGAATTAATAAAAGCGAGAAAATAAATATTGCATCAACTTACCCCAAGCGTTGCATCTACTTGCCCCACTGCTGGAGAAAGTTGATGCAGTCGACTTGCTCAAGAAATCTATTGAAAATGAGGATAAATAATCTAAAAATTCGGGATTGCAATTCAATTTTAAATGCATAAAAGATGGAGCTTTAAGAATATGCAAAAAAAAAAAAAAAAAAAAAAAAAAAAAAATCGGTTGGTCCAGTGAAAAGATATGTCAAAACGTCTAAGAGGTGCATAAACTATCCCCGGTCTCCCCTACTCGCATTTATATTTGGAGTTGGGTTAATAAGAACCCTGGGTCAAGTGCCGTGGTTGGGCTAATGTCAGTAATTACGACATAGCCATATTTGGTAATTTCAAGGTTTTTGTATATTTTTCCCATTTGGTTTTGTTTCTTTAACTTTACATTGTAAACCTAAAATGCCTAACTGGTATTACTTAAAAGTATAGTTCCAATTATGTCGCTGCTGTGGCTGCTGCTGCTGCTGCTACTACTGCTGAAAGAAGCCCAAGGTAACATACTTTTAATAGTTATTGCAGAGTTTGACTCTTCATTGCGTTGATTGAATTGGAGTTTGACATGTCTTATCATTTCGATAACACATAGTGCATCATCGGTATACACGTTTTCACTTAAAAAATCCATTTTTGAAAATATGAAAGAATGTGCTATGTCACACGGATGTGCAGTTTATCAAATAAAGCGTGCTCTTGCAATACATATTTCCAATGCAATTCAGTCACGTCTAATTTAGACATTCAATACATCTGTATTGTAACTGAATTCCAACAGAGACGGAAGACCTTTATTTATCTATTGCACCATTCTTTTAATTGATATAAATGAATTATAAACAATTAATAATTAACCGACGTATAAATAAAGAAATTCATGTCTAATTAGACAATACGTGTCTAATTAGACAAACATGAGTACTTTTAATAGATATATGTATTTAATAAATCTTAGAGATTCTTCTGATATTGAATTATAATAAGATGCACTATTTCCTTGTTTAAAGAAATCTTACATTTTTGCGTCTTACGAAAAACCCAATATGCAGCATTTTAACGGCGACACGAAAACACGCCTAAATAATTTTGACCCCTCCCCCACCTAAACCCCACTTTTATGTATTAAAACGGCGGTTTACAGGGGAGTATAGTATTGTTCTTATTTCTGCTCAAAAGACATATTGTGGGTACTCGTTAGAACAGCCTTGAAAAATATCAGACTTTCGGACCCGTCTCCGTATGACCTTAGCTGTTGGTGGGACGTAAAACTAAAACTCACTCACTCAGACTTTCGGTCGCGGTTTATTTTTGTTATGGTTTGTCTTTGGGTGTTTGTGTCGCTTATATCATTTTATTGTGGATAGCGTATTGGCCATTTTGTGGGAAAGTAACTGTCCTTTTGGCTTTCCGCTATTGGTGTCTCCATTAGGGTCTAGTTATTTCATGTTTGTGTTTCTTTCCCGTTGTTGTCACTGATGGGAGCTGTGGGTTAATTGTATCGATTCCTGGTCATTGCCTTCACTTCTATTTTATATTCTCTGATGGTGTTTGTGCTGATCAGGCTCCTGTCAGTGTCATAGCTGTATACTCGGGAGGATGACTAGAGTAAATTGTTTGCTCTTTCATTACGCAAACGCGCCAATACAAATACATTGCCACCTTTATCGCCGAAAAAATGCAAATTTTATGATGAAAAAATGTGATATTTTTCTTACTTCTGCTCAAAATATAGAGTGTGGGCACTCGCTAGAACCGCATCATCGAGGCAAAATATATATTTTAGAGCAGAAATAAGAAAAATAAGGTATACCCCCGGAAACCCCAGTTTTACTATATAAAGGTGGGGTTCAAGGGGGTCAAAATTATATAGGCGTGTTTTCGTGATGCATACCAAAGTTTAAGACTTTCCTCAGATGTTTGTTTTGTGTTTCATTTGTAGAAAGTTGACTTATACTCCAGCAGGAGTAACAGTCTACAGTAACAGTCTTGAAATCTTGTTAAATTTTGTATGCCTTAAATATGTTCTATAAAACATTAGGAAAAAATGTCCGTGAGTACTAATGGCGTCCAACATGGTGTCAGAAATGACAAATATTAGGTAAAAATGATGATATCTTAAATATATCTACTTTCAACATAGATTGTGGGTACCCGCTAGAACTACCTTCTAACGAGTACCCACAATCTATGTTTTTGAGCAAAAATAAAGCAGCTAATGTTTACCCCCATAAACCCCAATTTTCTCTATATAAAATGGGGTTTACGGCGGTTTTCGTTTCACGGACTTGTTATCGTGATGCATTGTCCTTTGGAAGCAAAGAATAAACCACAGAACTGAAAACTTTGGAGTGCACAAGTATTTCTGGGCCAGACTAGCTAGTTTCGGCCAATTATGCCTCATCAGTGACCTTCGAATATTTTCAAAATTCCAGAATGAAATCTATGCTCCCAAAGGACAAGAAAATGGTGAGACAATCCAGGCAATCAATCAGTTTAGACCCAGTTTAGACGCCACAGTATACGGTACAGTTATATGAAACACAGGACTTTGATCATTCACGCCTATACAAATACATTGTAACCTTTAACCTGCCAACATTGTGAAAATTTTAAGATGAAAAATTGTGAAATTTTTCTTATTTCTGCTCAAAATATAGATTGTTGGTACTCGTTAGAACCGCCTCTGAGGCGATTCTAACGAGTACTCACTATCTATATTTTAGAGCAGAAATTTTACAGGGGTAAACATTATTTTTATTATTTCTGCTCAAATTATAGATTGTGTTTACATTTCCAGCCTACACTCGGGACAATCGAAACTCCAGTGACGTCAGTGCTTGGTAATTTAGTCATGTGTGGAGATGCAAGACATACAAGGAAATAAAATAAAAATGAAAAGAAAGAAACAAAGGCAGTTAATATTACATGCAATTGTTATGTGACATAAATAATGTCTGAAGATTTCTGTGACACCGTACTTCCACTTTTGTTTGGAATACAAATCTAAAATATGACTGCCAGGAATTTCGTTGACATGAGTTTGAGTGGTTGACCTTGGGAAGCTGATATATTGCCAGTATATTTAAAATAAAGGGCGCCATGACACGACATCTTTGTTTGATTTGAGGGTTAACGTTCTCGTCAACACTGTATAGGTCATGTTGGAGACGTTGCTTCCAATTTTGATGGACTTTTACCCGGCACTGAGATGAATTGACATCTCAAGCCCTGCCGCCAAATGAAATCAATAAGGTTTATAAGCATGGACGGCCCGACTCGCACTGCTTTGCGTGGGCAGGCTTATATCCTCTAAGCGATTTGCCAGTGTTCATGTGCGGGTCGGTTTCATCTGTGCGTGGAAGCATCATGCAGCCCATCTATTTCTTCAAGCCCCAATGGGCAGTGCCGCACACGACAAAAGTCAGACAGGCAAGTTGTGTTTTCTCCATTTCCCGCTTTAATTTTGTAGTCTAAATAGATTGGACTGCATGGTGCTTCCACGCAGCGACAGGAGTTCTAGTAAACCGTCTAGAGCGTCTAAGCATGTCCCGGCAAAATGGTGCGTGTAGAACCATCTATGCATTGTAACCCTATTGGTTTCATTGGGAGGCAGAGCTTGAGATGTAACTTCATCTCATTGTAGGGTAAAAGGCTCCAAAATGACCTATATTGTGTTGAGGGGACGTTAAGCTCAAATCAAACAAACAAATAATTCTATAGTACACGTATGCGCAATCTGTGGTGAAAATGCTCTTGACACCGTTTGTATGATGGATATTGTTTTTGTTGGTTTTATGGCCCAGTCAAATAATAGTGCCGATCCGGCAACATACGCCCTCCTGGTTATCAGACAGACCCGCGCATCCTACCAATAGCGTTGAATTTCTATTTACCATCAGGCTTACACGTTCGTGAATTGAATATCCCTGTAAACCCCACTCTATATGGAGAAAAAAAAAAGAGTTACAGGGGTAAATCAATTTCGTTTTTTTTTTCCTCAGGAATATAGGTTGTTGGTACCCGTAAGTCCCACCTCGATGAGGCGGTTCTAACGAGCACCCACAATCTTTGTTTTGGCTTGAAATAAGGGAAAAAACATACATAAAACAATCTAAGTATCAGAATAATGGTAGCTCCAAATAGAAAAGGCGCCATTTTAGCATATGGCTGTATTACCGAAATGCTTGAAGTAGAAAGTCTGGTTTTCATTGAACTCACTGTTGGCACCGTTGCGCGGCAACAAAAAGTCTGCAGGAAAAGTGATCTAGGTGCAATGTGGGAAATCGGAGACTATCTTGATATCTAAACTCTGAGTGTCAACAGCACTAGTGTCAACAGCACCGCTGGATCGATTGTCTCTGGACTGAGAAAATGGACTTGAACGCAGAAATAAAACAGTTTATCTAACCCGTAGTACCTTGAATTATTCATGCAAGCATTGTGAAATCTGATCAGATGCCGCCTTTCGCGGCATCCGATCGGAGTCTACAATGTTTGCCAATGTTGCAGCACATGAGCTGAGCCAATGTTCCACAGCAAATTTCCTCTACACACTACTTTATCGTTACAACGAAAAGAAATGTCCGTTAGTGGGATTTTTGCACCAATCGGAGATTTTCCTCAATGAGTTTTATATATTCAATAATACATGAACTTGAATGCAAGATTCTAATTATTACATGACATTTAGAAGGTATTTTATTCACGATTTTTTAACAAAAATGTCAACAGTCTGCCATTTGTAATGCAGGCGTCACACTGTCCCGAAAATGACACCAGATGGCCATACGAATATGGAATTTTGAATTTCGCGCGAAGATTTCTCCGAACATGGTCAACAGCCAATCTCTAGCCGAAGCAAGTACGATGCATACAGAAGGTCACACGATTGCATCCGAACCACATACGAAGGGAACACGAAGATGTGTTTTTTTATTACGAAGTTTACCCGCAGGCCAAACGAAGGCAACACGACGGCTTCACGACGTCGTATTGAGAGTACGTTGCGTTCGAACTAGGTCCCGAAGACGACACGTGACCTCCCGATGTCATAAAACCTTCGGCCGACCGTTTGAAATTCATTTGATGATCGGACAGTACACAGTACATTTCAACTCTCTTAAATTTGATTCAACTTAAAACCAATTTAAAATGCCACCCAAAGAGAAGACCACTTTTTCAGAGAGACTTGGTTTATAGGACAGTAAGATCTGCTCATCTTGTTCTCTAAGGTGCATCAAAAGAAGCAATGCTGCTGCCTTCTTTTTCCTGGTTGTCTCATCATCAAAGTATGCTATTCAGTAGGAACGGAATTGTGAATAATTATTATGACTGAAGCTTTGGGAGTTACACAAGCCTATGCTCTGCAGAGTTGCTTATCAGGAATGACTGAGGAAGATGCTCTGGGGTTGGCCTTTTATATGTCTACGTTACCATACACATTGGTATCGCTTGAGATACTCAAATTCAGCTGTCTTCGTCGACACCGTGGTCCAATCTCAATGTCATCGTACTATAATACGATGGCTACACGACGTCATTGCGAGGGTTTCACGTAGTCGTATTGCCTTCCTAAGACAATCGGACGACTTCTTGTTTCCCTCGTATTGTCTTCGTGAGGCGTAAAATGCCCGAGAGCACCGATGATCACACGAAGAATAGACGAAGATGACACGATTTGACAAGATGCCCCCACGATGGCCTTACGAATGGCAAGATGGACAAACGAATTCAACACGAAAATGAACCTTCGCAAGGCCTTCCGGCAATTTTTTGGCATGCCAAAGATTTTGCCGCCGCTCACGAAGTTGCTGCCGGAGCCTCAGAAAATCCACCGGTGATCGTACGATGGCTTAAGATGTCCTCACGAATGGCCCGATGTTTTCACGATCAGAGCCGAATTAGAACATTTCCTTTATCGTGTTTCCATCTGGTGTCAATTTCGGGACAGTGTGACGCCTGCATCAACGCGACGACATTAAGGACGTCGTAAGGGGCGCATCTAACTAATTTGTATATTTAATCCACAAGTGGATTATCGAATTTATTACATGGCTTTATTTTATTCTCAGATGCGACGTCATATGATATGAATAATTTATTTTTCTGGTGTGTTTATGTATTACAAAATTTCCCTTTTATTGTCAGTGAAAATTAGATACAAGAAAATGAAAAGAAAAATAAATTGTGGAGACATTACGAAAACACGCCTATCCAAACATATTGAATATTTGACCTCCAAAAAATGAAAATTTTCTGATGAAAAATTGCGATTTTTTTCTCATTTCTGCTCTAAACATATATTGGCACTCGTTTGAACCGCGGTTCTAACGAGTACCCACAAATTATGCCTTAGATCAGGAATAAGGAAAATAATGTATACCCCCTTAAACCCCAGTTTTACTATGTAAAAGTGGGGTTTAAGGGGGTCAAAATTATATAGGCGTGTTTTCGTGATGGATGTCGGATGAATATCTGACACCTCTCCGTCATTTATCTTTCGATTTGTACATCCTTGTCGAGCTGCCTGCAGTGATCTTAATTTTAAATGTTTCCCTCCGCTGAATATCCATTACGCAAACACGCCTATACAAATAGATTGCCACCTTTATCGCCGAAAAAAGGAAAATTTTATGATGAAAAAATGTGATATTTTTCTTATATATCACACGGGCTCTATATATGTAACAGTTAATATAGGCATAGAATGTATCTAGCTCAGCCGGGATAAATTGAAGAGATGATTCAACGATGATTTCATGTTTATTTTATGATGATTGGTATGGTAACCAATAGAGGGTGTATCCTCAACCAATTATATATTCTCAAATGTCAAAGTAAACCTTTGAAAGGTTATGACATTGTGGAATATTTTGATCCTTCTTTCTTAACTTTCTTCTCTTTCTTTTCTATTTATTCGTTCGCCGCGCAATAAGTATCAAATCCATAAGCGTGCCTGTTATTGGTTAGTTTTGTGAAGGAACAGCCAATCAAATTCACTCTTTCATCCATCTTACAAACTATTCTTAAAATCAAGGGAGGCAACTACTCGAAGAACCATAATGTACGAATGGAACCGCAACACAGTAGAATAGAATAGAACAGGAATTGGAGATAGTGCAGAGATGGACCACCAGCTATATCACAGAATATGAACTATTGCAGAAAATGTCTAAAAGGCTGGAAAATATAATCTGCACAACAAAATGCACTGTGTGACATTCTCCCCTGCAAAGAAAAATGTCCTCCGGTCATTTACTCCGGACAAGAAAACAAGAGATGCTCAGCTATTAAATTACCACAAGATAATTATTTATGGATGAATATGAATCTTTATATTTACAATGTGATTATGAAAAGATAAACATGAAGTTATGCCAAAAGTGACAAAAGTATTGTCAATATGACTACATATATGTAGCAGCCATTCTAGTCATTAAACCATGTCAATGACTCATTGAAACAATAAGCAATCACAAAATTTAGGTATATATGAGCTGAGCATTATGTTGTTTTTCTTGTGCTATTTTATTTACTCTACAATTCCCAAAATCCTCCCATTATCAAAACATCCATTTACTACTAGAATAAAATACTATTTAAACTTTGATAAAAAAAACTACATCTGGCTTCTGTGAGTGGTCAGGAGTTCATGAATCTACTACCGATACACTATTCAGCGTACATAGTAGTGATTTGGGTGGTATCTCTATTGCATAAGCAGAGAGATTACACACCCTCACTTGAACACGTACCGTATTACCTTGAGACTTCAATGAAACTACTCTGGGACATATGTTTAAATTCCCTGACAGTGAAGTATCCACATGTTCTGTTACAGCTGTATCAAAATCACCAGACTTCCTAGCAATGCCATGTATAGTTTTTACCTCGTTTGGACCAATTCGCAATGAATGGTTATTTGTAGTTTTGACTGGTATGCTCTCATTACACAAACAATCAAATGCTGTTGCCATTCAACCGGTACCTCCTTTGCAGTACTTTCTGCCTAACATAGGCGAATTAAATTTGTTCCAATGATAATTGGAACTTTCAAATTATATTGTGTATCTGAAACTACCAATAAAAGAAGATTAAAAACATGATTTGATAAAATCGGTGCTGAAATTCCAGCTTCAATATAGCCTTTATATGGTAGCTCTACACCAGCTGCTCCTTGTACTGATAAACCGAATTCGGTTAAATCATTCAACTTCGGAAGAGGATTTAAAGACTGATAAAAAGACTCAGACACAGAGGTTATCATTGATCCAGTATCTATCATGCCTAATGTCTTCACACCATTAACGAAAAGTTCTCCCTCGTTTGAGGAACCTACGATTCTCTCAAACAAGGGTTTTCCATCACTACTTTCAACTGGGCTACATCTAATATCAGATCTATGTGCCTCCCCTGTTTGCCCAACAACAGGGGAAGAATTCAGTTTAAAGGCTGGACACATCGCGCATTTCCACCCCGGTTGGTACCTCGGCCGTTGGCACCACCGCGATTTCCACCGCGAAAGCCGCCACCCCTAAATGACTGACTATTGTCGTCAGCATTATAATTCTGATATCCTCTGCCATAACCTCTGCCTCTGCCAGTAGCACGATTGTAGCCTCGGTTAAAACCTCGGCCATAACCTCTACCTCGGCCTCTATTGAATTGAGGCCCATCAAACTGCTGGTAATAATGGCTGTCTGAAGAAGAAAATTGCTTCGCAGACAACACTTGTTGCTGCGAATCAAGCTTCTTCTCCATGACTTTCATTCGTTCCATTAACTCATTCATTTGCTTCAGCAACTGAGCAGAATCAGGTTCACTTGAAGCCCGACCTGAATGCTGCTGAGCAACCTTTGGTTTACCAACAGGTCGACCGACCTTTGGTTTACCACGTTGATGTAGCAGGTCGACCGCGTGGCTCGGTAGCTCAGTCGGTAGAGTGTTCGCACGGTATGCGAAAGGCCCTGGGTTCGAGTCCTGGTCGAGCCATGTTCTTTTTCCAGCCCTGTGACATTTGGTGGCCAGTGTGGGTCCAGCACCGCGTCTGAGGGCATGAAAGAGTATGAAAATAAGTCTCGCAGCCGGACTGGATAGGACTTAGAGATTCGGAACGAATCATTGGGAGAGATTCGGGACGAACCTCATTAGGCAGGGGGAAAATGTAGCAGGTCGACCGTGTGGCTCGGTAGCTCAGTCGGTAGAGTGTTCGCACGGTATGCGAAAAGCCCTGAGTTCGAGTCCCGGTCGAGCCATGTTCTTTTCCACCCCTGTGACATTTCCACCCCTGTGACATATATCTGCTCAAAATATAGATTGTGGGAACTCGTTAGAACCGCCGCATCGAGGCGGTTCTAACGAGTACCCACAATCTATATTTCAGAGCAGAAATAAGAAAAATAACGTATACCCCCGGAAACCCAAGTTTTACCATATAAAAGTGGATTTCAAGGGGGTCACAATTATATAGGCGTGCTTTAGTGATGCATTTTCTTTGGGCAGCCAATTTTAGAGTTCCACAAGTTGGCTGCTTAACAGCACTGTATGGACAATGTGACATAATTTTGATTGATTATGGGAAATTATGTTCGACTTTGTATTCATGTGCCTGTAACGAGTAATAATCGAGAATATCGATTAATCGGTGAACCACTGATTCTGTTTGTTTTGGTTTTTTATTTTTTTTTTTTTTTTTTTTGGTTTGGGTTTTACGGCCCTTTCAAGATTATTTCACTCATATCGAGCCGATCGTTAATCATATGTGGGCGAAAACCGGAGTACCCAGAGAAAAACCACCTGACCTTCCGTTGCAGAACTTGGCGTCTCACACGTGGCCCGAGCGAGGCTCGAACCTACGGCGGTGAGAGACCTAATGACTAAGAGTCAGCGCTCTTATCCACTAGGCCACCTGTTTGTTTTGGACTTTTACGGTCCAGTCAACACTATTTAGGTCACATCGAGCCAGATAGTTTACCTAACCACACATCTTTGCCAGGCTTGTACATAAACGGTTAATATTCTTTCTCGAGAATTGACAACTGCCCTACTTGAACCAGCGGAAGAACATGATGACCGCAGATACGATTTCGTGATTATTTGTGTCAGTGACCCGTCATTTCAAAGTAACGTTGAGTCAGTTATGTAAGCCGGCTTGCAAAAAAAAAAAAAAAAAAAAAAAAAAAAAAAATCACTGACCGTTCTAAGGCGGTTCTTCTGCTGTGGATTAATGTTATCTTACTTCGTCAGCATGTGTGTGTTGCTGGTGTCTTTATGTTTTGGATAGTGGTTGGCCTTGTTCACAGATAAGAGGGCCAACCGGAGCCCGTCTTTTGGTTATAGTTACATCACGAAAACACGCCTATATAATTTTGACCCCCATGAACCCCACTTTTATATTGTAAAATTGGGGTATCCGGGAGTATACCTTATTTTTCTTATTGCTGCTCTTAAATATAGATTGTGGGTACTCGTTAGAACCGCCTCTCTTATTGCTGCTCTTAAATATAGATTGTGGGTACTCGTTAGAACCGCCTCGATGAGGCGGTTCTAACGTGTACCCACAATCTATATTTTGAGCAGAAATAAGAAAAAAATTCACAATTTTTCATCTTAAAATTTTCATTTCTCGGCAGAAAAGTTTTCAATGTATTTGTATAAGCGTGTTATCGCAATGAGTTGTTTCGTGCTGTATTTGTCTAAAGCGCGACGGCAGTAAGGGCCGCGTAAAATCGATTTACCCCCCCCCCCCCCCCCCCACACACACACACCAATGGAATTCGGTACACTGACCGTCCCAAGGCGGTTCGTCTGTCGCGGTTTAATTTTGTTATGGTTTGTCTAGAGTGTGTGGGAATCGCTTATATACCTTATTTATTTTATTTTATTTTTTTATTATTTATTTATTTTTTTTTTTTTTTTTTTTTTGGATAGCCATTTTGTGGGAAAGTAACTATCCTTTTGGCTTTCCGCTTTTGTTGTTCCCATTAGGGTCTAGTTAATTCATGTTTGTGTTTCTTTCCCTTTGGTGTTTCTGATGGGAGTTGTTGGTTAATTGTATCGATTCCTGATCATTGGCTTTACTTCTAGTTTGGACACTTATGTTTCAGGTCTAAGTTCATTTTTTTGCCCACATAATGCGATCGTTTATTAATATTTGCTAATCACAACAATTTTTTGTCATCATCTGGTTACTTTATAGAGAATACCAGGTGAGTGTCTTTTGATATCAAGTTTATCAGGCATGGCTTCGAAAACGCTTGTAGAATCGCGAGGCTTGCCGAGCGATTCTACATGCGTTCTCGAAGCCGAGCCTGAAATGACACGAATCTGGTATTCAATTTATTAGTTTAAGCCCTTGTACACTCTTAAATTAGCAATTTACGATCAGTTATCGATGATCCTCAGTGCGTCACAACATTACGGTGGTCGATATATTTTGTATCAGCTGACCATATTTTTCCTATAATATTTTTTCAAGTAAGTTTTTTTTCCATTTCTTTCTTCCAGTAATAATAACATTTTTGCCATTTTTCTAGTAGTCCAGTTCAGTCAAAAAGGTGCAATGTCATGTTGACCTGATAAAGCTCACTTGTCGTGAGATAGCATATCTTTATCAGGTCAATGTGCTACAATGCAATTAATATAGAGGTTAACTGATAAAAAAGTCTTTGTTGCAAACAGTTTTGTTTGTTTGATTTGAGGTTTAACGTCCCCGTCAACACTGTAAAGGTCATTTTGGAGACGTTGCTTCTAATTTTGTGGGACTTTGACCCGACATTGAGACGAAATGACATCTCAAGCCCTGTCGCCCAATGAAACCAATAGGGTTTATTAGCATGGACGGTCCGCCTCGCACCGCGGTTCCTGGACAGGCTTAGATCATCTAAGCGGTTTACCAGTACTAGTGTGCGGGTCGGATTTAGCTCTGCGTGGAAGCATCATGCAGCCCATATATTTCTTCAAGCCCCTATGGGCGGATGCCTTTGTTGCAAACAGAGTGGACCAAGAGACTCATTAGAGTCCAGACTATTTGCATGTTTACAATAAATAAATAAATAAATAAATAAATAAATAAGTTTCAAAGCCATATTAAGATGCAGTTTACTCGGCAGGTTATGGGTTAATGCCAATGTTAAACGGAGATATTTTACGATCTTGAAATAGCCTTCCCAGTATTTATACGTTTACACCTCGTGAACTACTAATTACAACTTTATCAGGTTAACATTACCAGCCGAATGTACAGTTGTATAAAAAAAGTTTCTTTATATTTTTCACTGAAAAGATAGATTGTGGGTACCCGTAAGAACCGCCTCTGTGGGGCGGTTCTAAGGAGCCTCCATAAACTATGTTTGGACTAGAAAAAAAAGAAAAAAAAAAATATAAAAAAAAATAATCATCTGAAAAAAGCTACAAGTAGTTCTGACGCCATTATGGCTCTTTTAGTGTTCGCCACGTGCATACAGATGACAATGCACTTGCATGCGTGTATGTTGTAGTAAGTTTATTCTGCGACCTTTGTTAAAGTATCGATATATAAACCATACGAACCCACATATGCCTAGCGGTCCTTTTCTGGGACATTGGGCAACAGTGTAGACCCAGATCAGACGCCGCAGAATGCGGCGTCTGATCTTGGTCTACAGTGTTTCCTCAAAGTACAACTTTTCACCAACAAAACAAACCTGACCCGAAAATGGACCAACCTTATTTAAGGTGGATGGTTCTATTGTCAAATATGGGTAAAGAGTATCATGTCTAATGTAATGTATCTCTGTTTTGCCGGGTGAATATTAATTGAGCCCCGCCAAGCGAATTTGTGTCTTCCAGCATTCCGTCATGACAAATTTTAACTGCGCATGCCCAGCCATTCAGAGGGGCCGGGGATATGGCTTTCTGTCTGAAGGTTCCTCTTGATTCACTGCTTGTATGAGCGAGCAGCGAAGGTTCTGGCGAGACTGCGCGGATGCGCAGGCTCGCCTGAACCTCCACTGCTCGCATAGGCGATAAGTACCAAAATCGCTTGACGGGGCCCACTTGATCCGGGGCACAAGATTTCCTACAATTTACATGTGCGCCCACTGAAGACTCAGCTGGGCCTGCGCATCGGCACAATTTGATCAGAGTGTTTATTGTGTGCTCTAAGGATAGCTAAGGTCCCAACGCTCCATCATGCAGCAAGAGATAACACTGCTCAGACTATATGGGAGCGCAGGCTGATCTGATTCTTCGCTGGGCGCAGATTTAAATTGTAAGAAATGCTGTGCCCTGGCTCAATTATTTTAAGCGAATTGGCTACTCCTTCACGGGAGGCAACCCCTTTCGGAAACATTTGTCTTCCATACTGATAGGGATCTTTTCTTATACAGTGAAACTTCGATGGCTCGTTTACCATGGCTGAGTCGAACCCATTCTTGTGTCCCAAGGGAATTTCTCCACATAAGAAAAAGTGAAGGTTATTAAGGAAATGTTCTCCTATTCTCTTGTAAATGTATGTTATCTGCACTCATTAGAATCGCCTCTATGAGGCGATTCTAATGAGTACACACAGCATACATTTTTATTATAGAACACCGAAAAGATTTCCCAAAATGAACCCCGTTATGTCTCCTGACAGTTACCCTCAGTGGCTCGAGCTACCCCTGTCTCGAACAGAATTTCGTGGTCCCAAAGGTGTTCGAGCCATTGAAGTACGAATGTAGTGAAGAAGCTAGTAAGAAAAGGTCACTCAGGAAAGGCCACAATCTTAGAATTCGCATATGAGGATTGAATTTCTTTCCTTTCCAGATTTACTAAAGTACCTGGTACGCCTCGGTAGCCCAGTCGGATGCGCGTCTGACTGGTGATCAGGAGGACGCGGGTTCGATACCTGCCAGGGTCGGCAACACTCTTTCGTGGAGATTGATCATAAAATATTTTCTACGGTCATTCACTCCCTTCCGCTGATTCAAGAAGGGCAGTTGTCAGTTTCTGGCGAAAGAATGTGCAATGTACTGGTTAACCGCTTACGCATAAGACTGCCCTGGATAGGTAAAAAGACCGGCTCAAAATGACCTAAATAGTGTTGACTCGGCCGTTAAACTCCAATACAAACAAACAAACAAACAAACTCTGCTATGTAACCCACTCAGTTTATAATGGTATAGAACAGTTTATTTTACAATCCAGTTTTGCCATGAAAAAATTAAACCAGCAAATCCTAAATTTACATTCCTTCTACTTAAAGTAGATGTGTTTTTATAAGATTCCGCTGAAAAAAAAAGTTAGGTCTTTTGATGGACAAACTGCATACCCCCTCTTTCTATTAGATACTATGGAGAATCGCAATGAAACCGCGAAATGCAATAAATGACTGCAACTAAAAAGAAAGAAACACCGTTCGTGCATCTTTAGTTCTTAGTTGATATTTTATCTGTTTCAAAGCGGCCAGTGTGTACCCTGAAAAATTTTGTTTGAAATTTTCTACTTTCACAGATTTCAGTAATACAATTTCTTTGTACACTTTGCATGCAATTTAACTTCTGGCCCACTCGCCGTGACATCGACATTTACAGTAAACAGCAGCTCTAAATAGGTCACAGAATGGTAAATATAAGCAGGGCAGCCGCATTGGCCAAAAAGATATAAGGGGCATATTTTAAAGAAAAATTTCCTGCGCCTGAACGATAAAAGATTTGGTGAAATTAAAAGAAGATGGTTTGACAAATAGGAACTGTTTTGGCTTTTTCTCCATACAAATGCCTAGATGGCCAAATTTGACATTGGCATATAATAGGGACAGCAGGCCTAGTCCAGATGTAATCCAAAATCAGTTGGACGCCCAAGTGACGTAAGATACATAATACCGTCGACTCACCCAACCACCCGTATGGGCGACTTTTCATATGTATTACAGAGGCCTTCAGATTTGTTTGATTTGAGGTTTAAAGTCCCCGTCAACACTGTATAGGTCATTTTGGAGACGCTGCTTCCAATTTTGTGGGACTTTTACCCGACATTGAGATGGAATGCCATCTCAAGTCCTGTCGACCAATGAACCCAATAGGGTTTATATGCATGGACGGTCCGACTCTAACCGTTTTACCTGGGCAGGCTTAGGTCCTCTAAGCTGTTTACCAGTACTCGTGTGCGGTCGGATTTTTGCTCTGCGTGGAAGAATTATGCAGCCTATCTATTTCTTCAATTAGAAGCCTCCGTGGTGTAGTGGATAAGCTACTCGCCTTGTAAACCATGGGTCGCAGGATCGATCCCGGGCTTCTCTAGACTTTCGGATGAGTCTTTAAACCGAGGTCCCGTCTCCGTATGACCCTAGCTGTTGGTGGGACGTAAAACTCAAACACTCACTCAATTTCTTCAAGCCCCGATGGGCGGGGGCCGTGAGGCCTTCAGAGTGACCTACATGTACATGTACATATTAATAACAACACTTTGAACTCATTTATTAAAAAAACAAATAGATGTTTGATAAAGTATTTGAGCTCCGCCAAGCGAATTTGTGTCTTCGAGCATTCCGTCATGACAAATTTTAACTGCGCATGCCCAGCCATTCAGAGGGGCCAGGGATATGGCTTTTTGTCTGAAGGTTCCTCTAGATTCACTGCTTGTTAGAGCGAGAAGCTAAGGTTCTGGCGAGATTGCGCGGATGCGCAGGCTCGCCTGAACCTTCGCTGCTCGCATAGGCGATAAGTACCAAAATCGCTTGACGGGGCTCATTTCATACATTATTGTCAGTAGGTCAGTAAGTTGGAATACCATTAACCTAAAAACATATTTTATGACAAGTTCACAATGTCACTGTTATATAGTACGAATTCTACATGTTGACTGGGTGGGGTCTAAGTGACATTGCAAAAAAAAGGTTTCATGAACTTCCTATTGTTAAATTTGGTAGAGCAGGGTGCACTAGCAGGATTGTCTTGTCCGTCACGAAAATAGAGTATACTAGGTGAGTGTCTTTTGATATCAAGTTTATCAGGCAAGGCTTCGAGAACGCTTGTAGAATCGCGAGGCTTGCCGAGCGATTCTACAAGCATTCTCGAAGCCGAGCCTGATAAACTTGATATCAAATGACATGAATCTGGTATTCTGTTTATCAGTTTATCCCATTATACACTTACATATTTGACATTTTTTCAGCAGTCCAGTTCTAAGAAGTGCAATGTCACGTTGACCTGATAAACTCACTTGTCCTGAGATAGCATATGTTTATCAGGTCAATGTGCTACAATGCAATTAATATAGGAGGTGACTGATAAACATGCCTATATAGTTCTGACCACCTTGAAAAATAGAAGTGAAGGCAGTAATCAGGAATCGATACAATTGACCGACAGCTCCAAGCAGTGACACCAAAGGGAAAGAAACACCGACATGAAATAACTAGACCCTAATGAAAACATCAATAGCGGAAAGCCAAAAGGACAGTTACTTTCCCACAAAATGGCCAACTGGCTATCCAAAACAAAAATATATAAGCGAAACACACACTCAAAGACAAACCATAACAAAAATAAACCTCGACAGGGGTAAATCTTATTAACGTATTTTTGCTCTAAAATATAGAGTGTGGGTCCTCGTTAGAACCGCCTCGATGAGGCGGTTCTAACGTGTACCCACAACCTATATTCTGAGCAGAAATAAGAAAAATATCATATTCTTTTCATCTTAAATTTTTATTTTTTTTTATTTTTTTCGGCGTCAAATTTACAATGTATTTGTAAAGACGTGTTTTCGTAATGCAACATACTTTGTCTGCTTTTAGAAAGCATGCAAAACGGAAGCCTTTACTAAGGACTTGCTGTAATTCTCCTAACATTTTAACAAATTTGTTTCATGATCAAGCAAGGAGTCCAAAACGTGCAGACGCTAGGGCAAACAGTGTAGACACTGATCAGACTGTTCCAGACTAAGATAAAATGATATCACATAAAGAAACCGCTAGGGTTTAAGGAGCGGTCCGACTCACACCACTTTTCCTGGGCAGGCTTAGACCTGAGCAGTTTAACAGTCCTCAAGTTCGGTCGGTTACAGTTCTGTGTGGAAGCACCATGCACCCCAATCTATTTCTTCAAGCTCCGATGGGCGGGGCACGAAAATGGGTTGCTATTCACTTTGGTAGCTTCAACAAATAACGTTTCACGATCAGCGAGGATTTTGACTAAACTGCACGGA
Organism: Lucinisca nassula; assembly: GCA_963580285.1. Classification (NCBI taxonomy): domain Eukaryota; kingdom Metazoa; phylum Mollusca; class Bivalvia; order Lucinida; family Lucinidae; genus Lucinisca; species Lucinisca nassula. The sequence continues at coordinate 17,496,053 of OY757018.1, forward strand.
TGTGTCAGTTGAGCAGACTTTCACTGGCAACCGATGTCAATGGAAAGGAAAGAACTCATTTTTTTTTTTTTTTTGCAATACGTTCCCCCTTTTGTGTTTAACAGGTTGCACATCGCCATGATGGTGTTTTGTTGTAGACAACTGGAACGGCGGATATGTTGTTTTAAATTCGCTTAAAAGGGTCTGGAGTTGTTATTTAAGCCCTAAATGGGAACGTATGTGCTTTTGGTATATTTCTAGCTACCAGCTGTGTTGTGAGCACAGGATGGTTTGAAATTTTGATCAGAAACCTCGGATCGCGTCATACGAGGGTTGTTCAATAAGTATCTGGCCTTACCTACGTAAGAGTCAAGCATTACGCAAACACGCCTATACAAATACATTGCCACCTTTATCGCCGAAAATATGAAAATTTTATGATGAAAAATTGTGATATTTTTCTTATTTCTGCTCAAAATATAGATTGTGGGTACTTGTTAGAACCGCCTCGATGAGGCGGTTCTAACGAGTACCCACAATCTATATGTTGGAGTACAAGTAAGAAAAATGAGGTTTACCCCTGTAAACCCCAGTTTAACGATATAAAAATGGGGTTCGAGGGGGTCAAAATTATATAGGCGTGTTTTCGTGATGCTTGACATTTTTTCACATAGTCACCCGCAGCAATAAGCGCGTCCTCCATCGATGTTCCAAGGCTAAAAGGCCATTTTTTATAGAATTAAGTGTCTTTAGCGTATATCCACCCTAAAACCTCTGCCTTAAGCTCTTCCTCTGACCGGACGTCCACGCCATTCTTTCTTCAGATTCGGAAACAAAAAGTAATAACTGGGTGCCAGAGCAGAAGACATCACGTGAACATGTCCATGAAACGAACACCCATCTAAACCCCACTTTATATAGAGAAAACTGGGATATACGGGGGTGTGCATTATTTTTCTTATTTCTGTTCCAAGACATAGGTTGTGGGTACTCGTTAGAACTGCCTCATTGAGGCGGTTCTAACGAGCACCCACAATCTACGTTTGCAGTATAAATAAGAAAAAAAGACCACGGATGTTCATCAGAAAAGTAGCCATTTTGGAGATTTTGAAAAATGCACTATGTCGCACGGGTGTGTTATCGTAATGAAAAGGTGGATGTTTTGTTGTAGACAACTGGTACGGCGGATATGCTGTTTTAATTTTGCTTGACAAGGTCCGGAGTTGTTATTTTAGCCCACAAAATACGGTCATGTGTGCTTTTGGACATATTTCTAGCTACCAGTTAAGCTGTGAGTGCGGGATCCTTTGAAATTATGTTAAAAACCTCGGAGTGCAAATAAAATTGCTACCCCAACAAACAGTTGCCAATACCTTGCCACTTGAAGGTTGAGTCTTGAATTTTCTCGGACGCCGTGAACCGTGACCAGTCCATTGTCCACTCTACTGTTTAGTCTCAGGATCATAGCGATGGATGCAAGTTTCGTCCCCGGTAACAATTAGTTCAAGAATGTCTTCCGGATCAGAATCATATCTTTCCAAAAGTGACTCAGACATGGATACTCGGACAGCTCGTTGTTCTTTGCTAAGGCATTCTGGCACCCGACGCGTTAAAAGCTTCCTCATGCCCAGCCGTTTATGTAAACTAGTTAAAAGTCTGCCCTCAGAAATCTCCAATCTTCTAGCCATTTTTGAAACGTTCATTCGCCTGTCCTGCTTTACGTGTTACCTTAGAAATAGACTAGTGATGCCATCAGTCGCGTGTACAGGTCTTCCACTACGGTACTCGTCTTCCAAAGTTACCCGACCGCGTTTAAAATCAGCCACCCATTTTTAATAGTTGAACAAGAAGGAGTAGTCATCAGGAAAACATGCCTATATGGTTTTCATCCCCTTGAACCCCACTTCTATATAGTATAACTGGGGTTTACAGGGGTAAACCTTATTTTTCTTATTTTTGCTCTAAAATATAGATTGTGGGTACTTGTTAGAACCGCCTCGATGAGGCGGTTCTAACGTGTACCCACAATCTATATTTTGAGCAGAAATAAGAAATCGAGGCGGTTCTAACGAGTACCCACAGTCTATATTTTGAGCAGAAATAAGAAAAATATCACAATTTTTCATCTGAAAATGTTCATATTTTTGGTGGTAAAATGTGCAATATATTTGTATAGACGTGTTTTCGTAATGTTTTCAATGAAAGTAACACAAATCCAAATGAATATCCAGATTCGTCTTATTTTCAAAACAGGTATCTAATCACTGCTCCGTTGTGAAGAAAATTCAGCGACACTGACTTAACCTCGCACATAAGTAGAACTTCGATGGCTCGAACACCGATGGCCTGTTTACCATGGATGAGTCGAACCTATTGAGTCCCTAGCGAAATCCTCTACATAAGAAATAGTGGGGGATAATTAAGGAGATTTTAGTCTTTTATCTTGCGAATGCATGCTGTGTGTACTCATTAGAATCGCCTCGATGAGGCGATTCTAATGAGTACACACAGCATACATATTCTTTATAGAAGACCGAAAAGATGTCTAAAAGTATCTCGTTATGCCTCCTGACAGTAACCTCAGTGGCTCGAACTACCCCTGTCTCGAACGGATTTTCGAGGGCCCAAAGATGTTCGAGCCATTGAAGTATGACTGTATTTCAAATACCAGACTGACCGATATTTTTTTTAGTACTATGTTTTAGGCATTGATGTACAATATGTGAAAAGCGTGCACTTGCCACGGATCAGGGACGTGTTAAGGGCAGTTAAATATATTGAACGACCCTCGTACGTGTAATGAACATTGGCGTTATTTAATATCTGAGCTGTACATTGTTCGAAAGCTGTAGCAATAATTATTAATTGACTATCCTGTATTGATCTGAGGTCATCCGTATTAACACCAGGTCAACCAATATTAACTGAGGTCAAGTGAGGTCAAAAAATCAATAATCATGTTGTTTTTAAGTGTGTCAATTAATAAAATTGCCATTAATCAAGTAATTTTGCATTGACCCAGTTACAGGTCCTCGGTCAGCTGCATTGACCTTCGGTCTCGGGCCAATGCAGCAGACCTCGGACCTGTACCTGGGCCAATACGAAATTACTTGATTAATAACATTATATTATTAACTGACTATCCTGTATTACACCAGGTCAGCCAATATTAACCGGAGGTTAAAAACATAAATTATGTTTTTTAATTGTGTCAATTAATAAAGCTGTCATTAATCAAGTAAGAAAGAAACCAGTTGGGATTTACAGGGGTGTACATCATTACTCATAGTTCTGCTTTAAGGCGTATGTTGTGGGTACTCGTTAGAACCGCCTCAATGAGGGCGGCTCTAACGACCACCAACAGCCTATTGGTTGGTGTATAATTAGAACAAATATATCACAAATTTCTATACCACTTTCGAGATATGAAAGAATGCATAAGGTTGTGTTTGTTCGTTCGTTCGTTCGTTCGTTCAAGTTAAGGCAAATTTACGTCTGCCAGGGTCGAGCGGACAGAACTCCATAGCTCCACAGCGAGAAGTAAGCTATGTGCTTCTGGGCTGCGAATCGACGCAGTTTGTCCAACAAGTGTCAATCGCATTGGACTGTCTGTGTCCTACCAAGGAAAGTGAAGCATTGCCATTTTTAGAAATTTGGAAGGCCGGGCAAAATTGAGTCAGAAATGTAGAGTAATCAGTGCCGATTCGGTTGCAGATCGCGATTTCTCTACTTTGCTTGAGAGCAGAAAGTAGGTCAACGATGTTCTCTCTTGGGGCCGCGCGATTTTGGCCATCGGACATAGGCGGCACATGAAGCATACCTATGCAAATTTCCATACAGGAAAACGAGCAGCTAGCGGTGGTCGCAAGTCTTAATCCCAACCAACAGGCAGGATGATTGCGTAACGATCCAGACGTTGGTATCAGAAGTGCTGCTTGTAGAACCGGCAAGCTCCTGGGACGAACTCGTCGTCCCCAGCATCTGATGACATCGACACGAACAGAATGCCTTTCTCCAAATGTTGGAATGCGATATTGCTTCTTCGGTGGCTCCGACAATGTTGGTTGAGAAGGCTCTGGCGAGGACGGCGCTGGTGCAGGCGATGGCGTCGGGCGCTGCAGTGTTCGGCGCGGGCGCGGGTTCGGCGCTGGCTGTCGATGGTATGGTGATTGTGGATGGAGAAACTTCAATGGTCAACGTCGTTGGTGCTGTTGTTTCTTGTAGAGGTCTCTCTTTCGTAGCTGGCTGCTGTTTCTTGGGTCTGGATCCCAGCGAAGGCTGGCAGTGACGCAATGGTGCTGAAGGCCTGTGGTCATTTCAGGCACCCCATGAAGCCGGCATGACTTCAAGAAAGCCACAAGTGGCTCTGGAAGACGGTAATCTTTCATGGCGACAGACATACTGAGAAAACGATCTGGACTGTTCGAGAGCTGAACAGAGAATGGAATGATGCAAAAGGGTGTGTTGTTGTTTGTGGTTTGTTCACGTTAAGGCATTTTACGTCTGCCAAGGTCGGGCGGACAGAACGTCAGACGTAAGTTATGTGCTTCGGGACTGCGAATCGGGGCAGTTTGTCCAACAAGAGTCAATCGCGTTGGACTGCCTGTGCCCAGCCGGGAAAAGTGAAGCACTGCCAGGTTTAGAAATTTTGAAGGCCGGTCTCAAACTGAGCCAAAAATGTAAAGTAATCAGCGCCAATTCGCATGTTGAACTTTTTCCTTCATTCGCCGGAAATAACCGAGTTGAATATCGATTTCCGTAGGAAATCGGCAGTTAAAGTTACCTGTATATTTTGAAGGTTTTTTATATTAAAATTATGAAGGAAAAAAAATCTTAACTCCTCGTATCTTATTTATCCTGAACACTAGAAAAAAGTCACTGTTATCCTCATGTAAGAAATTATTCAGTTTTTATTTGGTGCATTACAAAGTGATGAATAATTAATTCTTATTGCTTCCATCTGCAATTTAATGTCATGCCTATATGCTCCATAGACGGCAATGTATTTTTTAAAAAAAAAACGTTCAGATTTCCATGTTTGGTTGCCAATATTAAATAGAAATGATTTGTTTGGAATTAAGTCACTGTTATATACTGTTAGACTGTTGTTCAAAGTTTACGATGATATAAAGTTTATTTCTTCTGAAAAATGATAAATTGCTTCCCCGAGAGCTTAAAAATCGTTTATAAGCTGTTTTTCAGTACTGCCGTTCATGATGCGAAAATCGCTAAGTCAACATTATATGTACCAGAAATCGTATCAAACCTGTAAAGCTTTTTTGTATTAATTTTGTAATTACTAGTAATAAACAACATGCGGATAATATACTTGATACAGTGGTTATATTTCTCGGATTTCTTTATTTTATTTTGTCTCAGTTGTGTTACATTTTTGTTTTCATTCATTATGAATGGGCGGCAAATATGTCAAAAGGAAAAAACTGCCGAAATCATTAACTGTGAAATGGCGATTAAATGGCGATTAACACCACCATGAAAAGTTAATTGGCAGGCTGAAGCCAGTGACTGATTTTGTTTTTTTTTTGTATTGGAGTTTAACGGCCCAGTCAACACTATTTAGGTCAGTTTTGAGCCGGTCCGTTTACCTGCCCACACTTTTCCTGAGCAAGCTTATACGTAAGCGGTTAACCAGTACAGTACAGATTCGCCTCATCGAGGGGGTTCAAACGAGCACCAACAATCTATGTCTTGTGCAGAACAAAACACTGTTTGCTAATCTGTTAATTTCTGTTAATGAGTTTCAACTCTGCCTGTCCGCACAGTTACTTTGCAAACAGTGTAGAGCATGGTGCGACTGCTCAGGATGAGCCGTCTTTTCTCCAGATCTACACT